>CM033642.1:10105268-10160910 GCA_019512145.1 Engystomops pustulosus | reverse complement strand
AGGCTGTATACTTTTTGGGGGCAGGCTGTATACTTTTTGGGGCAGGCTGTATACTTTTTGGGGGCAGGCTGTATACTTTTTTGGGGCAGGCTGTATACTTTTTGGGGGCAGGCTGTATACTTCATGGGGGCAGGCTGATTGTATACTACTTGGGACAGGCTGTATACTACAGGGGGCTCGCTGGCTGTATACTACACCCTCGGCTTATACTCGAGTCAATAGGTTTTCCCATTTTTTGTGGTAAAATTAGGGGTCTCGGCTTATACTCGGGTCGGCTTATACTCGAGTATATACGGTAGTTACTGCAACCTGGGGCTAAAGTTCAGTAAATTACCATCATCCAGAGAGTTACACCAGAGGCAAGAGTGGTCAGAAAGGTTCCACTGTAACTAGGGGGACTTCTATGGTGGGAGACAGTACTCGGCAATAAGATGGCTGTGGCAGGACAAATAAGATGGAGGTACATGCAAGGAATGATGGGGCTTGTAGAAAACTGCTATCAAGTATCTATCCCCTAGTACTGTGTAAAAAATCATCAACATTACTAGCATTTTTTCTTAAATTTAGGCTGTTGAGGAACAACACCTTTAACTGAATTTTCCCAAACTCAAAACGTATCACCTATAGATTGAATGGAAATAAGTGACTTATCTTAAAGAATAATCTGACTGCTAGGACCTCCACTGGCGACAATGAAGGTGTGTGATCCCCCATTTGATATTGGGGGCTTTTGAGATGTATTCAGATGAAACATATCTTTAAATGATTAGCTGCTACTACCATAGTTTACCAAATAACACAAACAATTAGGATGGAAGCTCAAGGTTCTGTATCCTGGAAGAGATGGAGAATAAGCAGTCATCGACCCTGGAAGCTAAGAAACCACTTGAAGACGCAGGACACGTTTGTGGTATCAGGGGATGCTGTGCCGCTTCAGGTAGTGAACATCAGATGAGGTGTCACAGTTGTTGGAGATGGGTTGAGGTGTGAAGACAGGCCCAATCCTCTCCTGCCTGTAATTCCTCGCTCACCAACAGAACCCAAGATCAGGAGTGAAACATATAAATACAGCAGCATCTGGGCCGCGTTCAAGATGACAGCAGATATTACACAGGGAGACACAGATTTGGCTGCTATTATTTCTTCTTCTCGTTTCTTTTCCTCTTGGCAAGGAAACTTTATTATTCATGTTCATCTATCAAATGTAATGAATTTATTTAGACAAGGTGACATAGAGGGCGACTGCGGGACAGAAATCAATGACGTGAAGCGGTTAATGCCTGACATTTGGCTGCCGTGAAGAAATGGAATAGTGATACCTCATCATGCAGAAAGCAATGGATCTAATGGCTCCATTTGTCGTTCTCCAGTCTGTGATGTCACCACATCTAACTGAATGCGTTTGCTATTTTTTGCTATTCTGGTTATTTTATTCTCATGCAAAACAAAAATGGTTGTATGTTGCTCTGTGAGATACTGTATTTAGATTTCACAGACTTACTGATTTGTGGTGGTATGAAATGAGAAGGGTAGAAATATTATAAGCATTCAGGATCCTTTAAATGGAACCCGTCATCAGAAATTCACCCAATAAACCTGAATATTGTCAAGCAGTGTAATACCTTCTAGTTATTGTTTCTTTCATGGTCCTGTGTGATGGCATCATCAGGAAAATCAACTTTGGAGTGAGATGTAAATTGGTTGTATGAAGTCAAGGAGGCGGAGAGTTTAACACTTAAGTCAAGGTGGGGATCTCTGAACGCCTCCTACTCTGTGATTGATCATGCCTCAGACTTCAGGAGATCTGGTTAGTAATGTCTCTTGATAGGAGCATCAGTTATAGTGAAGGGGTCTTTCTGAGGATGAGAGAGCGTGACTTCAGTGTTAAAATCTCCGCCTACTTGACTTTATACAATCAGTTTACATCTCTCTTTAAAGAAGATGTTCTCATTGATGCCATCACACTCATGAAAGAAATGAAAGTCATAAAAGAAAAGTGATCTGGAAGATGCTCAGCTGCTTGACAACATTTAGTTAATTAGGTTAATTTCTGCTCAACGGTTCCCTTCAAGTAAATTAATTGTAAGAAATTGTAGTCCTATTAGTACAATCACATTTTAATTATTTTTGAATTTTTAAAATTAGATTATCTATGCTTTGATAAAACCTTAAAATCTTATTTACACTGGTCACTGAGCCTTATCAGCCATTCTTGAGCCCTTAGATGTTCTGTAGAGAGATAGAAAGAAAACGGGCGGCGCCTCGCTCTAGTGCAGTATTGTGATTGTAAGAAGATGGTAACAGTGATATCTGCTCACCTTTAAACAACTTGGGGCACATTTACTTACCCGGTACGCGGATTTTCCGAAAGTGCATTGTCCGACCGCAATGCACTCTGCTGTGATTTACCAAGATCGTGCGCCCGATATCCTGCATGTGTCGCTTCCCCGCTCAGGTCCGCCGGAGTTCACCTTCTTCCTCCTGGTGCATGTAAGTGCATTGTCTTGAGACACAATTTTAAGGTCGAATCGGTCGAATCAGTTGATTCGGCTGGCAGCCCCCCCCCCCGATTTTTGTCACAATGCCCAGTTAAATACCTGTCTCAAATCTCGCAAATTTCAAAAACGCCAAAAAAAACGACGAAAGTGCAGCCACTGACCCTTAGTAAATAAGTCCCCTTGTGTCTTATGTGTTAGGCAGATATCAAAGGTCCAGCCTTCTGATCGATTAAGTGGGTAGGGTTTGCTGCATCTTCCCGGGATCCGGAACTGGATGGTGCCGGATAGGAAAATCAAATAAATGGGATAACGAGAAAAAAATGGGATAATGAGAAAAAAACTAGCGCTGCCCGTGATTGAGTTAGTACGACACGTTTTTCTTTTGTTGTATTTGTATGAATAAAACTTTCAACAAAAGAAATCCCTGTTGTACCGACTCAATTAAGGGCAGCACGTCTTGCACCAACCCCGTCTGTTCTGTAGAGAGCATTTTTCAGATGGATTGTAATAATCATATATCGAAAGCACAGGATCCACCATTACAATATGTGATGGACATAGATCAACTCCTAAATTCATCAAAGTTATTATTTTCTGTCTTCAACCCTCAAGTCTTATTCAAGGTCCCCTAGCCCATCATCATCATCACAAGTATGAGTGATAGCTGCTGTATTGTATTGTATGATGCGCTACTTGAAATATAAGATATTAGTCAAGCCAGGGTGGCCCAGGCCATTATGACTCTTCTCTTCCCCAATGACACCCCAGGTCATGTGAATATAGAATTTAAAGGTTTTTTCTGCAAAATATTGAATCTCACAGTATATAGGAGAACATCATTGAGATCCTGTCACTGTCCCGGATAACACGTTGGTGGCAACTTGTGGGCCCAAATCTTTATGGCAGGTTCAATTTAAGTTTACAACATGAGCACAGTATGAGTACCCACAAGGGACAATGTGAGCACAGTGTGAGTGCCCACTGGTGACATGGCATATACCCACTGAAGAACCCCTACCGCTGAACCTAATTGTGATGGTTCAGCGAAGAGTTTCAACCTTAAAGCAATGATTAATAGGTTCCATCACCCAAGAGAAAAAACTTCTGGTATATGTTTACTCCACCACAATTTTACTGTGGTCCTTGGGATAATTCATTCAGTTTTTCTTTCCAAAAAACTTCATAGCTAGGATCTATTGGGATCCGATCTGACTGCTTTGAAAATAGAAGGATCAGTCATTAAAATTCAACATCCCTCATTCTTTCCCTGACTCCATCTTTAGGATGAAAGTTGGGATGTGCATGAAACCATCTATTGACCCTGAAATTTTTTTTTCAGCAAATCCTCCAAAGGATTAAGGGGGAAAAAGGCGCAGTTAACCTGCTCTAGTTCAGATGTTTCTGACTGAGCCTAAAGTGTTGCCCATTATGGTACCACTGACCAATCAATGGCCTCAGCTAGCCCCTTTAACTAGAACAAGTGACATCACCCGGACTTGCTGAGACACTCCCGGCTCAGATGGCAGGTGTATGGATCACAGGAGCGACCCTAAACCAGGAGACGAGGGATTTTCCTATTTCCTATTTCAGGGTCTTAGGTATAACACAGTAGATGGAGACTGTCTGGGTTCTCCATTGCCAGTGATCCTACAGTAGCTGCATGGTCTATCTTGGTATGGTATTTACATCCTCTCTCATAATCTACATTCATACAGCTATTTTACGCTTTTGCCATGGTGTCTATTGTTTGCTTGCAACATTTTCCATCTGCAGGTGTTCTAATTGGAATTCTGGAATGAAATGGAAGAATATAGATTGAATTTTGATGTATATACAGTCATTAGCACACTGTAAAAGAATTATGTTTGATCTTCCCATCTGCATCTCCTCTTAGAAAATCTGATTACTACAATGAATAGAGTATATTTATTTTTGGTCGGTAATAAAACCACACTCATCCCGCTCTATAGAGGTCCGGCCGCCAGAAGCAATCCATACAATTAGCTTGTTAGGCCTGATTAGAATGCTGTGAATGATTTCTCAGACTTTTCACTTGGCAGCTGGTGGCTCTTGGCACAGGGGGCCGGCTATACATAAATCTCGTGAAGGTGCCTTGTACTGTATGTGCTGATGTTTTATTCTTCATACAGAGACTTAGTCACTTGCGTTAAGTGATCCATCCAGTTTCCTCTAATTAAAAGCTTGCAATTAATAACACAAGTGTATATATAAGCATGGCAGCTGGACGGAGAGTGAGGTCCTTTATGCAAAGTGTCCTTGGGGTTCTCCTTCTGAATGAAGTCACTTCTGAAGTTGGCTCTCGAGTACAAGGCTTGTCTGATTATACATGTTGATAATAGAAGGTCATCCTGGCAAACGTGCAAGAGGAGGAAAGGACAAAATGTTAGGAGTAAGCAGGAAGAAATTCAATTTGAATTAAGATTAACTGGGGAAGATAAAGAGCAGACCACACCGAGCTCCAAACAAGTAGACATTGTCAGCAAACAGAGGCCTAGTACCACCTCCATTAGATGCAATAGATAGCAAGAGATAGGAAGATTCCTAAAACCTGGATTACTTTTTAAAGTCCCATCTCAAGGACTTACAACTGAATTTTTTTGCTTCAAATAGCAACCTGGCTCCTATCAACTATCACAAGATGATCTTCTCACTACTCTTACAGGAAAGAACCCTTGTATATGACAATGATGAAACTATCTTTCCTCTAGGGGTAGAGGACACCCTTGGTCTTTCATTAGAAAGATCTTTGTCCTGACCAATAAGATATTTCTGCAGATCCCATACCTGTATTTTTGCTAAAATAACCCAGAATTTAATAACCCGTCTTTGTACCTTAATCCACTTATTCTATTCAGTACTTGGATGTTTTCCTCTACCTGCTCTAGTTCAGCTCTGTTCTTCTTATAAAAAGGAGTACATAAGTATAAAAAAAACATTTAATGTGTGGTGGGAATAGTGATTTTTTGTGAATTTTTTTTGATGCATCCCATGGTTTTACTTGCCGTGTAACAAACAGTTGCTTATGGCAAGCATGCTGTCCAACAGATCCACAATGTTGAGAATTTTTGCATGCCAAAAATCTCATAACAGTACATTGGCAACGTCATCATGCATTCACATCAGGACACCTTTCTTCTTTGATATATGGTCCAGTTCTAAAGCTTGAGTGCCAACTTGCAGGGACTTTTGGTGAAAGATAAGGTTGAGCATGGACATTCTAACCAGTCTGTGCATACAATAACAAGAAAGTCAAGCAATACCTTCATGCAGAGTTACAGACTATGCATGGTATGTTTCACTCAGGATCCTTTTGCACAGGTAGTTTCATGACATCTGTATATGAACATAAACGTGATTAACAAACACAATGCAAAATATTCGTGGAGGCTCCAGATGAGAGTAGGACTATGTATAATTGATATGCAACCAGCTGAACATAATGAAAGAAGGTAGGCCCTGTGTGGGCAGGGCAGGGTGACCATCATAATTGTTAGTAACCATGTATTCATGGGAGGAAACACAGTCTCCTCCAACAAAACTATAAGTTGTTAGAAGAACAGTGTATCAGACTGAAGGAGATTATAGGAATAAAGGTAAACTAGGAGGGGGACAGAACACAGAAGGGGAATGGGTATATAGGTCACCAATATTTATGTCCTTTTTCTGTACAGTGCTCAGTAATAGTGACATTGTCAGGCTCCAGAGGTAGTGGACCCACTGGACCACCGTGGACGATGACGTAAGCCGACACTTGGAACCGGAATCTAAGAGGTATCCGGGTTTTCACCAGAGCCCGGCACAAAGCGGGTTGGACTTGCTGCGGTGTGGTACCACCAGGTCGTTCCACAGGTGCGCCTTGTCGGAGGTGGCAGCCAAGGCGAGGTACAAAGACGTTGAGCAAAATCGTAGTTGGGGACAGGCAGGAGGTCAGGACGGGCAGCACGGAATCAGAATCGGGGATGTAACAATAGTTTGAGGCAGGCAGCAGGAACCAGGAACGGAACCGGGGATCACAACGGGAAATTTACAATAACAGCAAAGGGCATGGAACACAGCTTTCTCTAGGGCACAAGGCACGCAGATCCAGCAGGGAACACAGGATGGGTCTTGAACAGAACGGGCGGCTAGCCAGCGCCAATTATCTTAGCGATGGCCCTTTAAATCTCAGGAAGCCGGTGTGCGCGCCCTAGGAAACGGGGACATGCCCGCCATACCACTGGAGTAAGTGAGCCGGCGGGGCACCAGAGCAGCAGAGAGGCGCACTGGTGTGCCTGTGACCCGGGAGGTGGGTCACAGGAGCACCTGTGACAGACATGGATACCTAGACGCAATGGGGGAAATTCATTAAGACTTGCGTTTTGAACACCAATCTTAAAATCCCCCCAACCTGGCAGTCTGGCACTGGCTCTGGCCTCTTTGTTAATACGAGTTCCAAAACCCCAGTTTGGACCTGTAGCCCAGGTCTGAACTGGTGGAGTTTTCCTGCAGAGACTATAAGAAATGTGGTGGGCTCTGTCCGCCCCTCTCCCTGACATGCCCAAAGTTGGAGAGGCCAGAAAACTAGGGGGGAGTGGGAGATTCATGTACCTCCAAGGATTCTCAGCAGAACATTACAATGAGCATCACACTGCCGTCATTGGATTGTTGTCTTCCGATAGCACAATATTGGAATATATGAGATAGATTGAATGACATATTTTTGACACCAGAACTAAAATTATAATGATGTCTTCTGAAAGATAGTGGTCATTGTTAATGGGTCTCAAAAGGAATCTAGTCGATTAGGGGATAGTCTGTATCTATCAGTGGCCATTGTATATTCTCCTGAATATCCCAGATATTACTCTGGTTCATGGAAAGAACCATTGTCCATGGCTCATCTGTTGTTGGAGAAAAGACACTTTAACATCAGAAATGTTAATGAACAAGAAGACTATGACCATGTTGGCTCTGCCCACCACCGATTGGCCATGCCCTGAAATATTAAGAAGATCTGCAGTTTCCCACACAGTGCTCACTGCTAAATTCATTGTGTGAGGGACAGCAATCTAGTAAGGACAGGAAGTGAACAAGGGGTGGACTTCCTGTCTGCTCAGGCTGCAATTTGAAGAGACACAGAACTGTCAATCAAAAGAATGAGATGTGGTTTACCCTAGAGCAAACATGACTCTTCCATTCAGAAATGGACTCTCTGTCTACTCATGTTTCTTTGTCTACTCATTTGCATATCACAAAAATGACTGTAATTAAGGTACAGTGCCTCAGTGGCAGATAATTTTAGGTGAGATGAGGAGGACCTTTAACCCTTTACCAGCAGGTATTACTGCTGTGAGGGGTAAAATTCTGGTGACAATTCTGTGCATTCTAGATCACAAATAGACAGTTAAGAACACTTGGGTAGGGGAAAATGCACTCAGAGGCTGATGACCTCCATGACTATTGGGTTAAAATTGTAGTTAAGCCTTTACAACTGATATATGTAGGTTAATGTATTTATTGTTTGTATAACTTTCACACTGAAGACTATAAAGCATTAGCTTCCTAAGAATTGATCAAACATGACCTCCTAAGCTCTTCTACACACATGGAGATCAAGGTCTGTGTGACATTGAACAAGAAAATATCACGTTGGCCACATAGTTGTAAACAACAGAGGCCGGTAGAGACCAAAGGAAAATAGTTAACAATAGTTAGAACAATAGTTAACAATATTTCCATGCATCAAGGCCTTGCTACTGATAATATTTTGAAAAGAACTGGAAGGCACAGTAAAGTCAAGTGGACTAAGAAGATGAGATAAGCTGATATTTGGTTATATCCCCATTCTTGAAAGTCTTAATATCGTGCTGCTGGAAATGTTTGGAAAAATAAGTGTATGGGACTGTTAAAGGGGTATTCCCACAGATTTCTTAAATTTATCCAAAATAACACATTCTCTAATTCACTGTTATTAACAAAAATACAGCATTTCACAGATATACGTCTAACCTGTCTCTATCAGTCCTGGTGTACACGATTTTGGATGCCCCTGAACCCTAGTGTAAGGCTCAAAGCCAAACCAGTTGGATAGCACAGTGTGTCCTCAATCTGCTGCTCATTACAACCATCAATGAGGTGGAAAAGAGAAGAATCTGACACTTGTTACAAGGACCATTATACTCTCGTAGGATCACGACTGGGGAGCATCGACTCTGTTCTCATCTCCCCCTTCCCCCTTTTAACCAAAGCTGCCGTGCCGGCCCACTCCCTCCTTAACGCCATCTCCACCAATAAGGACATAACACCAATTTTCTTTGGAAAATTTTGGCCACAGCAGCCAATTTTATTAATAAACAATATAAAACATTAAATGCAATCCAAAATTACATATATCTATATATATCTAGGTAGGTGGTCCTCGAGGCCCCAAAGAGGTCAGGCACACAAAATTAAGGAAATTTATATTCCCATAACAATTCCGTTACCGCCAGCCGCCACCACAGGCTCGGCGGCACCGCCAGCCAGCTTAAGTGGCTTGTGTCTTCTCCCGGGCTCCCCAAGGACACCCCCTTGTAAGAGCCCACAACCCAGTGTGCCTTGACCCAAAACCACCATCCAACAATATTCCAGGTGTGTCACTCACTCCTGACTCCACCTCCCGATAGACTTTTTTACCAACCCTGAGGACCCTCTAGCCGCCACGGCTACCGTGACAATAAGCAATTTACAAAACCCAAGTATCCTCCCATTCCCTACCCCCCTTTTTACCCTCTGAACTTAAACCCCTAGCTAATATCTACCCTCCTTCCGTAACCCAGGGCGGGCGGGTGGGACTTCAGCTTTGTGTCTCACCGGACTGCCTTGTTTCCCGCTCTCTGCCCCTTATAACTCCCCCTCCTCCCCCCAAGCTGACTTATTCCTCCCCAAAATTTAAACGGGGCCAATCCCCTCGCTCTGCCCCCGTCATGTTGGCCTCCACCCCACCCACTCCGTTAGGGGGGGGTTCCAGCCCTTTCTTACAAATTGGACAACCCATTCAACAAGTTAACCGGAGGTCGGGCAGAGGGAAAATAAGTGGTGACATCGAAGTTCAAGTTCCTGAGACCATTGATTGGCCACAAAATTCCTGGAATTCCAGGCACTACCGATCCTGCTTGGAGAAAAAACACACAAAATTGCGATCATGCAACTGGAACATGGATGAGTGTACATTATGTTACGAATATGGTCCCCTACATAAGGACACCCAACTTACAGACGACCCCTACTTAAATACGGACCCCTCTTCCCACTGTGACCTCTGGTGAAGCTCTCTGGATGCTTTATTATAGACCCAGACTTCAGTGATCAGCTGTAAGGTGTCTGTAATGAAGCTTTATTGATAATATTTGGTCCAGTTACAGCAAAAAAATGTTGAATGCCAATTGTCAGTGGGGCAAAAAATTTTTTTGTCTGGATCTACAATGATAAAATATAGTTTCGACTTACATACAAATTCAACTTAAGAACAAACCTATGGAACCTATCTTGTATGGAACCCGGGGACTGCCCGTACTGTAGGGTCCTGCAGGAGTCTGCTTTACAAAATTGGAAATATACATTCTTTGTATAATATTTGGATGTATAGCTTTGTCTCATTTTATCGCCTCCCTGTACCACATACTTCTACGGTAGGGTACAACGGAGACTCGATGAACTGGGACTTGGAAATGTTCTTTAGTGAAGAAACATTAACTGTGGGAGTTTTCCTTCCTGAGAGTGATTTACGGCATGTAAGTGCACAGGGCTGCTAAATATTACTTGTGAAATCAGAGGGATCAGACTTGGCTAAAATGCAAAGTATGTGGATAAAGCCCGAGAGATGGAAGCATGAAATCTGGGTCAGTTCTTTCCAGTATCCTTAGAGTGATAAATACCAAGATGTCAGGAACATGGGAGTACAGAGTCA
Source organism: Engystomops pustulosus (assembly GCA_019512145.1). Classification (NCBI taxonomy): domain Eukaryota; kingdom Metazoa; phylum Chordata; class Amphibia; order Anura; family Leptodactylidae; genus Engystomops; species Engystomops pustulosus. Next base: position 10,150,464 of record CM033642.1, on the reverse strand, counting down.
TTGGAAATGTCATGTGAAAGGCTGAGGCTAGGTGTCCCTCCCATCCTCGTTTCCTTCTAATGTTCCCACAATGAAGATATATTGCTGCATTTACACAAAGAGACCTTTACAGAGCATTGCTGCAATTCATATGGTTTACGCAGCAGTTCTGCACAAAAAGGAGGAGAGGACAATGCTGTAAAGATCCTCCTCATGGCTTCACTTTACATATCAAGAAAGCGGAGCAGAACTATTAATAGATGTATATTGGTAAATTTCCCAATATCCTTCCCCACCACACTTACACACACATTACAAAAACATGAGGGAAATAGCCCCCTTTGAGCTAATTATGGTAAATCTATCAGTTTGGGATTTTTTTGGATCGTAGATGGAAACCAAATACGGAGAAACCCTTACAAAACTCAACTCTTTGAGAACACCAATCCCTTATTTAGATCCCACATATTATGGATAAGAAAGAGGACTATTCACCATCTCCGGAAACTCTTTGTAATAGGCGCCAATCTTCTCTAATAATAATAATTCTTTATTTATATAGTGCACACATATTACACAGCGCTGCACAGAACTTGCCAAATCAGTCCCTGTCCTCAATGGGGCTCACAATCTAATCAACCTACCGGTATGTTTTGGAGTGTGGGAGGAAAGTGGCGGACCCGGAAGAAACCCACACAAACACAGAGAGAAAATACAAACTCTTTGCAGATGTTGACCCTGGGACTCGAACCCACCATGGTGCCCTGATGAGACCAAGTTGAATTGTAAACGTAGGAAATTGTTTATGTGAACAACAGGTTGTATCTTATCTTAGGACCAAGATGGATTAGTCCTCCAATGTCACAATGTGCCAGTACTAACCACTGTTCTACCTAATCACCATATCTAAGTCTATAGGATTATGTCAATTATAGTATATGCTTGTATATTCCACAATAACACATGATAAATATCATCATTTTAAATAATAGAAATAATTTCATTCCCAGTATGTCGGACCAGACAATCCATGTCTCCAAGTTTATTCTGTTATCATAAACAAAAATAAAATTGCCATTCCCAAACCATCACTTCTAAGCAATAAAGTTCTCAATGATTTACACAATATGTCAGACTGTCATAGTAAAATGTATGTGCGGCTGTGAGAAGCTCCCGCCTTCCAGTCGCCCGTCCCCTTAGACTACAGTCTGATAAATCACAGCGTCCATTACTTGCTGCTGATGTCAGGTCACACAGGGTCACAGCCCGGGAGGACATGAGCTCATACACTTTACATGGCCAATGTGAGACAAAGTGGATCCCTGGGCAAAACTAAAATTGGGGCCCCAATATTATACTATTTTATGAACAATCACAGTCAGTAAGAGGCTCCTTTAGCCCTGCACAATGATAACACTTTGCAGTTACACACAGTAGTAGGTAAGTATCTGCAATATGGGACTGTAGGAGAATGTTATAGGAGATGATAGGGAGATGGATGATAGAAAATATAGATCTACATCTATATATGATATAGATTAATAGATGCAGAAATATAAAGTAGATGATATATATATATGGTTAATATGGTTAATTGATAATAGATAAATAGATGGATAGGTAGATACATATATACAGGAGATAGATGATAGATGATAAGCATCTGCAACACCCCTGCCAATGCATAGGCAGGTGGGTAGTTGCGAATAGTGCCCTCTCCATGTCAGGAGCTGATCGGGAGACTGATCACTTCTCTCTAGGTACTGTAGCAGTAGCTGTAGCCACTGCCTGGTAAGGCAAAACCAAATATTATTGTCCAATGATATTATTGTAAAGTAAGATGGAAGCTGATTGGAAAAGTGCTATCACTTGGCCATGGGCCATGGGAGTATATAAACCCCTGGTGGGTGGGAGCACATGGTCCTGGTTCAGTCTAGTAAGAGGCAGAGACTCCACTCCATCTCAAAGCACATGTCAGCTCCAGCGAGCAGCACATGTCAGTGCTGCAACAGCCAGTGTCCTAATACCAGGAACCACAGGTACCTCAGGCCCCTGCCTAGCCCCAGGGCGAGTCAGGAGACTTAAGCTCCAGAGCTGAGATCCACTGGACTCAGCTGCATTTCTACCAGACCAGCCTCAAGTTACTACTAGGCTCCGTGTAACCTTCCTGCGGACCAGCTCTCCATGACTCTTCCAGCTTGCTAAACCTGCTGTTATTGTTTGGCCATTGCCTGTTGTTGAATAAAGATGATTTTCACAATGTTGCCTCCTTCTGATCCCTGGATAATACAAGTCTGCTGCTCCTCCAAGGCTCTGTCATCTGTAGCCTGAGACAAAATTCCCACCTCCTGGAAGATTTGGCCCTGTCTGTAGGCAGCATGTAATGTAGCAGAATGAGCTGAGCAGAATGTACATGGTGTCCTTTCTGTAGGTAGCATGTTATAGAGCAGGATCAGCTGAGTAGATTGTAAATAGCGTCCTATCTGCAGGCAGCATGTTATAGAGCAGGAGGAGCTGAGCAGATAGTACATAGTGTTCTATCTGCAGGCAGCATGTTATAGAGCAGATTGTATATAGTGCCCTATCTGCAGGCAGCATGTTATAGAGCAGGATCAGCTGAGCAGATTGTAAATAGTGTCCTATCTGCAGGCAGCATGATATAGAGCAGGGGGTGCAGAGATTGCAGTAGCAACCGGGCCCAAGAGGTTTACGGGCCCTTATGGTGTCACTTTCCCATATGAGAAGACTATTACTATAAACCATACATTATAGTCGGGGGCCTGGCACAGACTTTGCACTGGGGCCCATCAGCTTCTAGTTACACCACTGGATAACTTGCAATGTCTGGAATACTCCTTTAAGGGTCTGTTGGGCTGGCATGTGTGTACATACTTGGGGTGACAATTATTAGGCTGTGCCCGCTGCGGGTTTTGAAGTCTTTCACATTGAATGATTCTCCTGGCGCGCTGTCTGTAACAGATAAGCTTCCATATAAACTTGTAAGTCCGGACTATTCAATTTTCCACTTGGCAGTGAAATCTCCGCAGACAGACTTATCAGCTTCTTATGAGGCCGCCGGGTGATTTGGGCTTGTGATACTGTTCCGCATATTGTGTATGTAGTTAATAGCGGTAAGAAAGCTCTCCTTTCTCCAGTATAGTCCTATGACCTCTAACACATCACCCCCCATCCATCACTGCGCCTGGAGATTACACTGCTCCTATCCGCAAAATATTTTTGACTTTTTATTGACTTTATAAAAAAAACTTACATAGGTAAGGTGGTGTGATTTTTGATATAGATGTCTACTGTCCCAGTGCTGAAAAGACTTTACTTTCATGTAATGGTGTGTATGACTCCTGTTCTGTGACATCACTGTGTGTATTATCTCTGTATTGTGACACCACTGTGGTGAACAACAGGTTGTATCTTATCTTAGGACCAAGATGGATTAGTCCCCCAATGTCACAATGTGCCAGTACTAACCACTGTTCTACCTTCTCACCACATCTGAGTCTACAGAATTATGTTAATCATAGTATATGCTTGTATATTCCACAATAACACATTATAAATACCATCATTTTAAATTATATTTTCTATAATAGAAATAATTTAATCCCCAGTATGTAGGACCAGACAATCCATGTCTCCAAGTTTATTTTGTTATCATAAACAAAAAAAAATTGCTGTTCCCAAACCATCACTTCTAAGCAATAAAGTTCTCAATGATTTACACGATATGTCAGACTGTCATAGTAAAATATATGTGCGGCTGTGAGAAGCTCCCGCCTTCCAGTCGCCCGTCCCCTTAGACTACAGTCGGATAAATCACAGCGTCCATTACTTGCTGCTGATGTCAGGTCACACAGGGTCACAGCCCGAGAGGACATGAGCTCATACACTTTGCATGGCCAATGTGAGACAAAGTGGGGCCCTGGGCAAAACTAAAAGTGGGATCCTAAAATAATACTATTTTATGAACAGTCACATACATTAAGAGGCTCCTTTAGCCCTGCACAAAGATAATACTTTGTAGTTACACACAGTAGTAGGTAAGTATCTGTAATATGGGACTGTAGGAGAATCTATAGGAGATAGACAGATGATAGGGAGATGGATGATAGAAAATATAGATAGATAGGTAGATAGATAAATGGTTATATAGACAAATTCCAGGAGATATATATATATAGTTAAGCATCTGCAACACCCCTGCCAATGCATAGGCAGGTGGGTAGTTGCGAATAGTGCCCTTTCCATGTCAGGAGCTGTTAGGGAGACTGACCACAGGTACCTCAGGCTATCGCCTAGCACCCAGAGCAAGTCAGGAGACTTAAGAGAGCTGAGATCCACCATCTGGACTCTGGGCTACCAGACCAGCCTCAAGCTACTACCAGACTGCATGTAACCTTCCTGTGGACCAGCTCTCCATGACTCTTCCAGCTTGCTAAACCTGGTGTTATTGTTTGGCCGTTGCCTGCAGTTGAATAAAGAAGATGATTTTCACAATGTTGCCTCCTTCTGATCCCTGGATAATAAGTCTGCTGCTCCTCCAAGGCTCTGTCCTCTGTAGCCTGAGGCAAAATTCCCACCTCCTGGCAGATTTGGCCCTGTCTGTAGGCAGCATGTAATGTAGCAGAATGAGCTGAGCAGAATGTACATGGTGTCATTTCTGTAGGTAGCATGTTATAGAGCAGGATCAGCTGAGCAGATTGTAAATAGCGTCCTATCTGCAGGCAGCATATTATAGAGCAGGAGGAGCTGAGCAGATTGTACATAGTGTTCTATCTGCAGGCAGCATATTATAGAGCAGATTGTACATAGCGCCCTATCTGCAGGCAGCATGTTATAGAGCAGGATCAGCTGAGTAGATTGTAAATAGTGTCCTATCTGCAGGCAGCATGATAAAGAGCAGGAGCAGCTAAGCACATTCTAAATAGTGTCCTATCTGCAGGTAGCATGTTATAGAGCAGGAGGAGCTGAGAAGACTGTACATAGTGTCCTATTTGTAGGCAGCATGTTATACAGCAGGAGGAGCTTTTGAGCATAGAAATACTATATACATTTTATTTTATGTCTAGCTGCTTGCTATAAATGCAGAAGTTATTATCTGCTTTTATTTTAGATGTAGCTGTACGGATGGACGTTGTGCTAGTCTAGAGATACAGAAGAGTCTTATTATAGTCTGAGCACTGGGTACTGACAAGAATGGGACTGCTAGAAATCACCAACAGATCCAAAGAGGTGAAGAGGGAGTGCTATTCATTTGTGGGGGTACGAGAGAGCCCCTCCCTGTTGTATAAGGGATAACTGGCAATGTCTGGAATACTCCTTTAAGGGTCTGTTGGGCTGGCATGTGTGTACATACTTGGGGGTGACAATTATTAGACTGTGCCCGCTGCGGGTTTTGAAGTCTTTCACATTGAATGATTCTCCTGGCGCGCTGTCTGTAACAGATAAGCTTCCATATAAACTTGTAAGTCCGGACTATTCAATTTTCCACTTGGCAGTGAAATCTCCGTAGACGGACTTATCAGCTTCTTAAGAGGCTGCCGGGTGATTTGGGCTTGTGATACTGTTCGGCATATTGTGTATGTAGTTAATAGCGGTAAGAAAGCTCTCCTTTCTCCAGTATAGTCCTATGACCTCTAACACATCACCCCCCATCCATCACTGCGCCTGGAGATTACACATGCTCCTATCCGCAAAATATTTTTGACTTTTTATTGACTTTATAAAACAGCAACTTACATAGGGTTTGGTTTTTCATAATAAAGGGGGAATGAAACTAAGTTCACATTTGTGTTAGAGGTGTTGGATAAAATAAAAAATCCCTCCGGTAATCAGTGGAATGGAAGAGGTAAAGCTGTGCCCCCCCAAAAAAATGGTGGGTCAGTCTATGAGTTATATTCACTGCTAATAAAGAATTTCCCACAGCAGCAGCAAAAGGATCTATCAGCCGATATCCATTCATAGACAATGGAAGGCGGTGTATAACATTACTACATCTACTAATACTTACTGCACTGGGTTTAGTATGGAGCTGTGATCATCAATAATCTCTTATTCCTAGTTTTACTTGTTTCAATGATTTCTGTTTTTTTATATCACAATGTACTGCTAGTCATGCTCGCTCTCCGCTCATCTGCAGCAGGCTCCATGCTCACATTATATGTGGTGTAAATGTTGATATAGATGTCTACTGTACCAGTGCTGAAAAGACTTTACTTTCATGTAATGGTGTGTATGACTCCTGTACTGTGACATCACTGAGTATTTTCTCTGTATTGTGACACCACTGTGTGTATAATCCCTGTACTGTGACATCCCTGTGTATTATCCCTGTACTGTGACATCACTGTGTGTATAATCCCTGTCCTATCCACCATCACTGTCGTTATATATCCCTGTCACTCTCGGTGACCTCACTGTTGATTTATCCCTGCACTGTGACATCCTGTGTGTATTATCCCTTTAATGTGACAGCCCTTTGTGTATTTGTTCCTGTATAGTACATCACTGTGGTATTATACCACTGACTGTGACATCACTGTGTGTATAATCCCTGAACTGTGACTCACTGTGTGTTTAATCCCTTACTGTACATGCACTCTCGTGTATTTTCCTGTACTGTGACATCACTGTGTTATTACCCTGTCCTGTGACTCACGGTGGTTAATCCCTGTCTTTGACTCACTGTGTGTATTATCCCTGTACTGTGACTCCCTGTGTGTATGAATCCCATCGTACTGTGACATCACTGGGTGTAATATCCCTGTACTGTGACATCACTATGTGGTATTATCCCTGTAGTGTGACTCACTGTGTGTATTTCCCTGTACTGTGACTCACTTGTGTTTATTATCCCGTACTGTGACATCACTGGTGTATTATCCGTACTGTAACATCACTGTGTGTATTTCTCTGTACTGTGACATCACTGTGTTTTATCGCTACTGTTACATCACTGTGTATTATCTCGTACTGTGACATCACTGTGTGTTATCTCTGTACTGTGACTCACTGTGTGTATATCCCTGTTACTGTGACATCCACTGTGTGTATTATCCCTGATCCCTGTGTGACACTAACTGTGTGGTATTATCCCTGTACTGTGACATCACTGTGGTATTATCCCGGACTGTGTACATCACTGTGTATTATCTGTACATGTCCCACTGTGGTTGTATTATCCTGTACTCGTACTACTCACTGTGTGTATTATCCCTGTACTGTGACATCACTGTGTATTATCTCCTGTACTGTGACTCATCATCTGTGTATATCCTGTACTGTGTACATCATCACGTGTGATTATATATCCTGTACTGACATCACTGTGTGTATGATCCCGTACTGTGAACATCACTGTTGTTTATCCCCTGTACTGGTGACATCACTGTGTGGTTATCTTATTATCTGTACGAGTGACATCACTGTGTTATTATCCCTGTACTGTGACATCACTTGTGTATTATATCCTTACTGTGACCTCACTGTGTGGTATTATCCCTGTACTGTGATATCACTGTGTGTTATTATCCCTGTACTGTGACATCACTTTTGTGATTATCCTTATCTGTACTGACATCACTGTGTGTATTATCCCTGTACTGGTGACATCACTTGTGTAATTTCCCTGTACTGTGACATCACTGTTGTATATCCTGTACTGTGACTATCACTTTGTGTATTATCCTCTGTACTGTGACATCACTGTGTGTATATCCTGTACTGTGACATCACTGTGTGTATTTCCCGGTATCTAGTGACATCACTGTGTGTATTATCCCTGTACAGTGACATCACTCGTGTGTATTAAAGATCGAGGTACTGTGACATACTGTGTGTATATCCCTGTGTGACATCCACTGGTGTATTATCCTGACTGTGACATCACTGTGTGTATTATCTCCTGGTACTATGACTATCACTGTGTGTATTATCCTGTACTGTGACTCACGTGTGTATTATCCCTGTACTGTGACATCACTGTATGTGTATTTCCCTGTACTGTGACATCCATTGTGTTATATCCCTGTACTGTGACTCACTGTGTGTATTATCCCTGTACTACTGTGACTCACCTGTGTGTATTATCCTGTACTGTGACATCACTGTGTGTATTTCCCTGTACTGTGATATATCATTGTGTGTAGTATCCTTGTACTGTGACATCACTGTGGTTCCGTTTTACTTGTGTATCCCTGAGTCTGTGACAATCACTGTGTGTTATCGGCCTGTACTGCTGTGACATCACTGTGTGTTATCCCTGTACATGTGACATCATTGTGTTATCCCTTTACTGCTGCACTCTCACTGTGTGTATTATCCCTGTACTGTGACATCACTGTGGTGTATTATCCCTGTACTGTGAAATCATCACGTGTGTACTATCCCTGTCCTGGACATCCCTGTGTGTATATCCCTGTACTGTGGACATCACTGGTGTATTCTCTCGTACTGTTACATCACTGTGTGTATTATCCTTACTGTGACACTCAATGTGTATTATCTCTGTCACTGTGACATCACTGTGTGTATTATCCCTGTACTGTGACATCATGTGTGTATATCTCTGTACTGTTGACTTCACTGTTGTATTCCCTGTACTGTGATGATCGTGTACTTATCCCTGTATGTGACATCACTGTGTGTGATTACCTCTGTACTGTGACATCACTGTGTGTTTATCCCTGTACTGTTGATCATCATATGTGTATTATCCCGGTAATAGTGACATCACGTGTGATATATACATCCCTGTACTGTGACATCACTGTGGTAGTATTATCGTCACTCGTGACTCCGGTGAATCCTGTGTGTATTATCCCTGTACTGTGACATCACTGTGTGTATATCCTGTACTTGTGACATCACTGTGTGTATTTAGTCCTGTACTGGACATCACTGTGTGTATTATTCCTGTTAATTCAACCTGTGGTATCTATTACTGTTTTATTTCTAATTTCTACCGGACAGAGGATAACCATCGATCAATAAATACAGTAGTTGGGACTACCCAAACCTGTTTTGTTGTGGTGTGATCTGGCAGATGATCTCCCTCTGATATCTGTACTGTAGAAGAAAGGATAGATGACATCTAGACAATATAATGACCTTGTCCCTTTCGTTCGCGCCGGAATCTTCTTCCTGCTATAATGAAACCTCCATCAATCTCACAATTTCCTTCAAGACTGGGAATTAGACGTATGACAAAGACTTAAAGGTCCCTAAATCATCTTGTGGAATAGTTTGTATCGACCTTTTTGTGATCCTCATCCTTAACTTTCGAGGTTCTGACTGCACAGAACATTAAAAGTTTGGAGTGAAAGTTTCCTGTTTCTTCCCTTAGAAGCCGAGGGCGGAGAGTCCTCCGGGGGATTACACCCTCTGCATGGAGGACCAAGCTCTATGTATATTTGTATTTATGCAGAATTTATGCGCCTCGCTGACTGCCTACTTATGCATCTCCCTCTTGTTACTATTGTTCATATTAGCCATTATATTGGAAAATGTTTAATTTTCTATCATTTTCACAAGATGTTACCAATTCGACTCGCAGTCCCAAAGCATCCTATGGCCTGGTCTTCTCCTTTCATAGAAGTCAATCTGCAAACCAGTGACTTCTTATACATGGCGTGAGGGAGAATTGAATTTTGGAATTCTCAGTCAACCGATTTGTGAACTCAGTTCATGAATAAAGGCAGCAGCCGAAAGTAATGGAAAAAGTTTCACTTTGAATGTAGGAAGGATGAATGAGAGTGGCAACTCAAGGGGAATAGTTCCCGAGGCAGACTGTTATATCTGGCGCCGGTAATGCTCAGTAATCTAGAGATTTACACAGGAGTTACAACATTACTTAAGGTACGAAGATGTTTGTTTTGATGACCCCTTTTTTATTCTAATCAGTGGTTTCTCAACGTGGTCGGGAACCCCAGGGCAGGGTCGCGACCAAACGGGGGTCGTTAAAAGCATCGGAGCGAAATTTACGTGTTTTTACTGCGAGTTGCATGGTTAGGGGTCACACAGCATGAGGAACTGTATTGGCGGGGTCACAGCATTAGAAAGGTTGAGAACCACTTGATCTAACTCCTAAAAAAGCCAATATCAGATTTACGATAGATAGAAGATATTGAGAGCATATAAAGTAGGAGATAGATATGAATAGATCATATAGATAATGATAGATAGATGATAGATAGATAGCATGATAGATATGAGATAGATAAATAAATAGATAGAGATAGATATAGTAGATAGATAGATATGAGGTAGATAGATAGATAGATATAGATATGAGGTAGAATATAATAGATAGATAGAGATGATAGATGAAGAGGTAGGAGATATATTGAGATAGATATGAGATAGGAAAATAGATGATAGCTGATATGAGATAGATAGAAGCTAGATAGATAGTATAGATAGATAGATACGATAGATGCTATAGTATTTTTTATCATTCTGGGGCTCAAACCCCTAATCATGTAAGGGTCTCTTTCAATTAAAGAGTCTGTGTCCAGCGCTGGAATTGACTAACTGAATGAAAAGACAACGACCTGTCCTTGCAGGAAGTTAGCAACAAGACTAATAAGTTTATATTGAGGGACGGACAGTTATAGAAAACCATAAGGCACTTTCACAATAAGCGCGTGTAATTAGCAGCAACTATAATTGGGAGTTTCACCCAGGAAATGTAGCACTATTGGATGTAAGCACACAAAGAGTCTAATACTATTGACTACATGCAAAATACTGAAACTTCCCAGGTGCTTGCCGGATACCTGCACTAGGTGCGGCTCTAGCCTGGCAGTCAAGTCTTTGTTTGCTGAGGGAAATACCCAACTTAGTTGTCACTACACAAGTTATATGAAATGAATACTGAGTCTTAAAGTGCTCCGCAATTAGACTAGATGGCGTCTGAGCCTCAGGTAATATCTTTAACAATGAGATCGATATGATAGATGGGCACTGTGCATCTATTGTTCGGTGACTGGTGTCCTTAAGAAAATCAGTATCTTTCTTTGTGACCGTGATTGGCTGTCTTTATTATGATCATCATGTTTTAGCTAAATGAAGGGTATTAAATCGAATGTGGGTGCAGGCTGGTGAACTAACAGGGCGGCTTGCAGGCTATATACTACAGGGGTTGCCGCTATAATACGAGTCTTGGGGCTCTGCTATTCGAGATCTGGGCCGCTATATACTAAGGGGCTCGCTCTTATACTGAAGGGGCTGGCAGTCTATGATATGAAGGAGCAGGCACTATTTTACAAGAGCTGGTAGGCTATATACTGTGAGACAGCAGCTATTACCTACCGGAGGCTCCCGGCTTATTTCCTACAGGGCTGGAGTGCTATATACTAACTTGCTGGCCGGCTATACTACGGGGCTGGCAGGCTATATACTACAGGTGCTGGCAGGCTATATACTACAGAGGGCTGGCAGGCTATATACTATACGGGGCTGGCAGGCTATATACGACATGGGGCTGGCAGGCTATATACTAGAGGGGCTGGCAGGCTATATACTGGAAGAGCAGGCAGGCTATATACTACAGGGGCTGGCAGGTTATATTCTGGGAAGCTGTGACCAATGCATTTCCCACCCTCTGCTTATACTCGAGTCAATAGGTTTTCCCCGTTTTTTGTGTTAAAATTAGAGGCCTCGGCTTATACTCAGGTTGGCTTATACTCAAGTATATACGATATATATATTTAAACTGAAAGCTCAGAAGCTCCCTCTCCTGGTGACTGCAGGCAGGTAGAATTAGGTCATTTATATTTCACTATATCCCCCTAATTTATTAATAATAAATATGAAGCTATAAAATGTTTTAAATAACACAAGACTGAAGTAACAAACTCTTGTTGAAATGTGTAAATCCACTTTGAATCCTGGGAATTCTGTATTATCTGGTGATTGTTATTCTAGGATATTATTTGCCGCTCTGGTGCCTCTCATACATATTGATTCCAAACATAAATGTATCCAGTATGTTCTATACATTTGGGTTTCACAGTCACGTCCGTACGGCTGCTATTTGCTGTTTCTGTGAAATTTTACTATTAGGGGCATAAATGATTTAGGGCTGTATGACGGTAATGATTCAGGGAAGGGATATAAATTAGAGAAGCATATAAGAAGGATTACTAAGTGTCTTCTGCTGAATACTAAAGTCATTTTATCTTGGTCCAAATAGCTCAAGGACAAACAACGTCGAGGAATGACTTCATAAATCATATTTAGGTCTCATAAATCAAAGATGAAATGTGGATTTTTTAGCCCCTTATTTCTTTGTCTTCTGGCAAAGGTAATTTGACCTCCATGGTCATGAATGGGAAAAGCTGTGTTAACAAGATGCCTATAAAAGAAGGTTTAGCCGTATAAATAGTGTATCCTCAACTGTACACAATGTGGCACAAGCCGCAAAGAAGAACCGTAAATCAAGATCCTTAATTGTCATTGTCAGGATAAAGTCATTGTTATATTGTGCTAAAGAATGTAAGTTCTGCAAGTCAGTAACATGTTCTTAAAGGGGTTTCGGCAATCTCCACAATCTCCACCAGCTCCATAGAGGAGGTATATAGGACCCCCCATCCTTGTAATCTATGAGGGTCTCATCACTGAAACCCCCACTATCAGCAAGTTAGCCCCTATCCTGAGCATAGGGAACAACTAGTTTCATGGGAAAATCCCTTTAAGTTGTTCCCGTCAACACATTTTGTAGATATCAGTAGTCCAATGTATGTACATGAGGAATAACACTGTTTCTGGTCAATATGTGATTTGTAATTTCATATTCTCTGCAGTTTCTTTCTGTGAATTTGCAGTTCTCTCTGTGCAGAAGACCTAGCTGCTGTGACTCACTCCTCCCCCTATCCTATCAATAGACCTTTGTGTAGTTTGACTCCTCAGTGAGCTTCTACTCTTCTTCCCAGAACAGGCAGCAGAATTGTCATAATGAAAAGAAGCTTAGGAAGGAAGGGTGGGGGATGATAAGAGCCAAGTTAAGAGGAGAAAGAAGTACTTTTCTTTGATTAATAGTTAGTGACCATTTAAGGTAGGCATAGATATTAGATTAATATGGATCCTAACCTCTTTGGTGGTACTGAGGGACTATGTAATATCCCTTTTTTTGCTATAGATTCAAAGTAGCTACTGGGCTTTGGTGCTGTACTGTGGAAGGGGAGTAGATTACAAACACCTCATTGGTGACTTAGGGCATTAAAAAGTTTTTTATTTTGTTGAATATATCTTTATAAAAGTAAAAAAAAAAAAAAAAAAACGGATGCTTCATTTACTTTAAACTAATGAAGATAATGGAAACCTGTGCGAGTGATTTTAAGATGTGTTTAAAGAAATAACAGTTATAGTAAAGTGACAAGACAAAAACGTAACTTGATTGATAGCAAGATAAAATACTGCTCACCGAATGTGCCAAAAGAAATTATCAACAACGATCTAAATATAGTGCACCAGTCACATACTTTACCTGTCCAGCAAACAGTGCAACCACAACCAGTGTTGGTGCAAACTATCAGACTAGGTAAACGGTGGCAAACTTACCCTGCAACGTCCCTGTAGGCTTCAGTCCTATACAGCAGAACCTTATCCAAAGTTCACACACACAAAAGACACATTGGGGCAGATTTACTTACCCGGCCCATTCGCGATCCAGCGGCGCGTTCTCTGCACAGGATTCGGGTCCGGCTGGGATTTAAGAAGGTAGTTCCTCCGCCGTCCACCAGGTGGCGCTGCTGCGCCGAAAATAATCTTAACGCCCCGGAATGCACCATCCCATAGCAGGTGAAGGTGAGCGCTTCCCAAGCGACACATTTCGGTTTTTAAATGCGGCGGTTTTTCCGAATACGTCGGGTTTTCGTTCGGCCACGCCCCCCGATTTCTGTCGCGCGCATGCCGGCCCCGATGCGCCACAATCCGATCGCGTGCGCCAAAAACCCGGGGCAATTCATGTACAAGCGGCGCAAATCGGAAATATTCGGGTAACACGTCGGGAAAACGCGAATAGGGCCATTAGTAAATGACCCCCATTGTGTGGACAGCAGATGATGATGGTCTCTATACATAACCAATAGAGAAAACACAAGTGATAACAAAAAAAAATGGGTGGATCTTATCAACAGTTGGTGCTCAGGAAGCTTGAAGGGACATCTGAGGGTCGTCTTGTCACATAAGACTTACTCTGCTGCCCTAACACTCACCCTGAACCCTAATAATAACTTGCGCCCTGACAAGGGCAGTCCCAGCAATAACCCTAGCATGAAAACACTGTACCTATGAAGTGTCCCAAATGAAGTGTTTGCAACCTACTCATCTATCTTTGTCCAGTGCCAAAGACCAGGTCCTTCTCTTCATTCTGATTCGAAGCAAATTCTCTATCCATAGTTTGTGGCATCAGTAGGACTTGGGACAAGTGTAATAAAGTTAAGTCACGTAACAGAATGAATGACTTTCTTTTAGTAATTACAGGCAAGGTTGCTGTTGTATACAGTAAAGGGAGATTTGCAATATGTAAAGTTGATGGTAGTGAAGAATGAGTCTGAGTCTATTGTGCTTTAAAACCGCTGTACGACAATTATAAAAGAGACCTTGATCATTTCTGAGTGCCTGATTGTCAAGAGCACTGGAGAGTACTGCCAAGGGGAGTGCACTTAGAGAGAGACTGCACTTAGGTAAATTGTCTATGAGTTGGTTGTATGGTATTTGCATGTCATTGCTGCTGCTTACCAGTTGGAGCAGAGGGTTAAGAGTCTTAGAGATCTTCTTCAAATCAGGTATATGTGCTTAGAGTTGTAACCTCAAGCTTAGAGCCTGTGCCAAAAAATGTACCATCCAAGTTCAGTGCTTCTGCCAAGAAGTGAAACCAACAAGCTCAGTGCCTCTAATGGAGGTTAGGAAAGATCTTCTAAATAGGAGTTGTACCAAGTTTTATTGTTATCCCCAATCCAGAGAATAATGGACAAGAATCTGATTAGTTGGGGTCTGACTCAGGGCAGCCACTAGGAAGTTTGGGGCCCCTGAATGGCAAATTTTGTAGCCTTCCCCCCCACAGGATGATAAGCCGGCCCTGTGTGCACAGTGAGGTCTCTGCACGTGGGAAGGGGGGTTTTCTGGGACTTGGAGCCCCTTCTCTTCCTTGGGGCCCCCTGAAAACAGTCACACTAAACCCCCTCTGATGGCGGCCCTAGTCGGACTGCTGAGACTTCCATTGCTACCAAGTTTGTTATCCCTTATCCACTGGCTCCTACAGTCCTGACTGGACACATACTTGACCTGAAGCTCCTTCAATTAGTGGGAATGGGACTCAGGTCCTAGAGGTCCTAGAGGTCAGACCCCCACTAATCAGATATCTAACCCTTATTCTGTGGATAGGGGATAATAAACATGGTACCTCTAGTGAAGGTCATAGAATTGATTATAAAGGACATGACATAATTGACGTTGTTGCTAGAGACGATGGGCTCAGAATGGGCCCTGGGTTTGGGGTATCAGGGCAGCCAATAAGACAATTCTGTTTAGGCTGGAATATTTCGATGAAGAACTAGGGCAGCGCACAGTGTGACTACCATGGATAACATCTTCCTCATCAGTTATCATTCTCAGCACACGACTCACTCTATTACTTCCATTTTTCTTCCTGCATTTCCTAGGAGGTGAGGAACAGGTGTAATTGCACAATATTACAATCATGTTCCAGCAAATACAGAAGCGGGCTGGATGTGCTTAATAATTGTATATGAAAATATCTCATCATCCCGCCATCTCTCACATGTCACACCGAGCCCCGTCCTCGCATTTACACTTCCAATAGATAATCCAAACACGTCTGGGCTGGAACTACCCTTAATTTATTTCACGTCTTCTCAGCTGGAAGTGAAGGAGCTCATCCTGATCCAGTCGGCTGCCCTTGAAATGACATACAACACTTTTCCGTCCTGTTATAAGACACAAACTTTTTAATACCCATCCATGTGCCTTAAATACTTCAACCAAGACTCTATAAACTCAACCCCACACCCAAATAATAATTTTGAAAGTGGGAATTACAAAAACATTTATCAGAAATGTCTCAGAGCAAAACTGATTTAGTTGCTAATGACAACCAATCAGAGGGTGGCTTTCATTTTCCCACAACAGTATATAAAATTCAAGCTGAGCTCTGATTGGTTGCCATGAACAACTAGAACTGTTTTGCTTTGTGACAGTTTTGATGATTGAGGCCTTATGGGTACAGCCAAAAATGTGCCACCAAAGCAAAGTAAAATGACTTACATACAATACCAGTTCTTGTCCTGGTACCATATTAAAAAGGATTTGTCATATATATTTAAACATAGTTTTGTAGGTAAAGGGGGAGATTTATCAGGAGTGTTTGAGGTAAAACTGTTCTAGTTGCCCATAGAAACCAATCAGAGCTCAGCTTTACTTTTATAAACAGCAGTGGGGAGATGAAAGCTGAGCTCTGATTGGTTCCCATGGGCAACTAGAGCAGTTCTGCTTTCAGACACTGCTGATAAATCTCCCCCAAAGATTCCTGTATAATAACTTGCCTTTCTGTTGAGGTTCAATGTACGTTTCTCTTGCCCAGTTTGCGATAAATCTTCTCTCATTCACGATTTGATGAAAAGCTGGGCTTCCCTTTAAAATTGGACAAATGGGAGTGTCACAGACCTTGTGGCCACACCCACAATGCACTAATATTCTAATTTGCATAAAAATAAAATTAAAGATTTATTTGTATTAATGTCAAGGATTTTCAGAAAGGTGTGCTTAAAGTTTTCAAGTCATCCCCTATCCACAAGCTGATTGGTGATGGTTCAACTATTAGGACAATCCACAACCTCTAGTGATGAGAACCCCAGGTAATCTAAAGAATGAGGGTCTTTTTCTCACTAATGGGTGGAGCTGTGGGACAAGCATGCGTTCCGCCATTCCATTCTATAAAATGGGACTGTCGGATATTGTGGGGCACAGCGCTTGGGTATCTCCATCACTACAATCTAAGTGTGTGATTGAAATACCTAAACGCTGGGCTTACTTTTGAAAGGAGTAGAAAAATGCATGTTCAACTTGCCTATCCTCTCAATAGCGAGAATGGGGCCCCTATTCTCTGTAGGGTCCTATTCTCGTGAGCGGAGGTGGTCCCAGCAATTATACCCTCACAGATCAGCCTGCTGTCTCTTATGCTGTGGTTAATGGAGAACTTGAAAAGTTTGCACAACCCCTTTAAGATGCAGGACACTCCATCCACATGAACATATACTTTGTTATGTAATTAGGGAGCTGACAGATTCATTGTGGTAGATTTACTTACCCAGTCCTGTCGCGATCCTGCGGTGCATTGTCCGACATGTATTCGGGTCTGCCGCGATTCACTAAGCCCATGCGCCCGAGTTCCTGCATCCGTCGCTTCTGCGCTGAGGTCCGCCGGAGTTCACCTGCTTCTTCCTGGTGCTTGTAAGTGCGTGTCTTGGGACACAATTCCGCTTTTAAATTCCATGGTTTGTCCGAATCCGTCGGGTTGTCCGACGGCCATGCACCCGATTTCTATCGCGTGCAAGCCGGCGCCGATGCGCCACAATCTGATTGCATGCCCCAAAAACCCAGAGCAATTCAGCGCACAATGGGAATATTCGGGAAACCCGATGGAATCGCGGTCCCGCAGACCCTTAGTAAATGAGCCCCATTAAGTCTAATTTGTGCGAACTCCCAAAAAATTAGCCTAAAAAGTGTAATAAAAATTAAAAATTTACTTTCCGAATTTGGTATTCCAGAATTTGGAATTTGCTTTGGTCTAAAAAGAGAAAGTAGTGGGGGAGGAGTGATTTTCTCTATTCCCTTCCCCACATCTGCTAATTTGTGCTGTAATAAGAGCCTATAAACCTGCGAGTGTGAATGAAGCCTACACAAGTTCCATTTCATTCATACACGATGGGGATGAACGGATTACATGAGCGACATATGGGTACAAATGAGAAGACATTAAGAAACACATTTGGCTGCCAACTGCTTCCAGTTTGTAATACGGGGTGGGTTTTATGTATAGCGTTCCCCCCTCCGTATATACATTTAGCGTCCTCATTATTACGTCCTTTATTTGTGCTCAGCATTGTTGTTATTTTCTTATTACACACATATGTCCTCCATCTATTCCCTTGAGGGACGTTGGTACGAGGCTCACTGCTAAGAATAACCGTTTCCATCCCTTTATCTCATTTCCTCTAGAAAAACCAAGAATGAGACATATATAATTGTATCTGCTTGGAAATTTAACCCACGTGCTGCTGGAATACATCCTCCTATAGACTTCTCTCATGGATGCCATTCATCTACGTGACAGGTTGCAGATGGAGTCCAGTGAGATGTGGAAAACTAGTGATTGGTAACTAAGTCATTAATAAAGTGAGATATTTATATATTTCATTATTGTTGAAATAAAGTGAAATGCTGTTATACCTAAATACATAATTTCAGGGGCGTAACTAGGAGAGGCTGGACCCCATAACAGACCTCTGCATAGGACTCCCCTTCCCCTTAAATATAGAAAAAAGATATTATAAACCCACACACATATAACAGAATATAAGCATCATGTACACACACATACAGTACATACACATCATGTACATACATACAGTATATAAACATTATATACTATATACACATCATGTACACACATAAAGTATATACACATCATGAACACACATACAGTATATGCAGATCATGTACACACACATACAGTATATACACATCATGTACACACACATACAATATATACTATATACACATCATGTACACACACATACAGTATATACACATCATGTACACACACATACAGTATATGCACATCATGTACACACACATACAGTATACACACATCATGCACATACACAAACAGCATATGCACATCATATACCACACAAATACAGTACAGTAACCCTACACAGCATATATACATACAGTATATGCACATGATTGACATTCACACCCAGTGTCCCACATCTACTAAACAGTCTGCGTCAGTATTCAACACACTACTGTGCACATTAATGGCCATTCTGGTGCACATTTGCATTGTACACCACCGATTTCATAGGATATCAAAAAGATACATATAATACATACAAATTAATACAACTAATAATCACACTGCTGGGCATTCAATATTGCTCCTGCCCCAAAAAATGACGGATTTGCACCCAAAAAAAATTGGTCTAAAAGGCTTCCAACACATTTATAAAGGCTTTTAGACCGCTTTTTGGCCTTTTTCCGACTTGTCCATCAAAGCGGGCGTGGTCATATTGAAATTAGTCCTTGTTCCAAAAAATGAATGAGGGTGTGCCAAATTGTGGCGCACAGTTTAGACCTGCTAAAACCAGGTCTTAACGAAGAACTCGACAGTCCAATACTGAAACAAGATTCCTCAGCACAAGTGAAATATGGTGCAGCACTCAGTTTAGTTGTGACCCCTCGCACTGCCGTCCGAGTCTGGACACCTTATATGATAGATTCTTCCCCCCAGTGCATCCATCAAACACACTATAGGCAGTGATGTTAACCCTATTACTGCAAAATATTTATAACTATATAGTTCTCGCAGGGCCCTCACCAATATTTCATGTTGGTTTGGTCTGCCAAAGATGGTAAGATATACACACACAATAAAAGGTATAAAAGGTTTAGAGGTAAAAATGTTGTAACGGCTCCTAAATTCAAAAATAAAATTTGTAGGTATACTAAAAATTACCAATAATTAAGTCCCCCAGGGTCCCAAAGTGTTAGTGTTCATAAGCAATAATATTGAAAAAAGTCCATAACCCCTGGAGAATCCTGTAAGCTGTAGGTATGTGCCTGTCAGCACCTGTCCACAACCATGCCAACCACCACCAGGCTTGGCGCTAGCTGTCAGACTAGGTGTGGTTGGCTAACTCACCCTTCTGACGCCCTGCGGGCTAAGGCCCTGCCGTAACAGCAGATTAACCGCCCTGGTAAGGGCGAACCCACTATCAGGAACCTAACTGTGGTCCCTGAGGGACCCTACAAGATGTATAGGGAAAACCTAACTTCGTCTGGCAGCTGCAGATCTAGGTCGTGTCGCACTGGTAATAGAAACCAACACAGACTGACAGAAGGGGGGTCACACTAGAGATAACGATACTTCGGGACAACACATACAGACAGACAAGAAGCGAAGTCAAAACCAAGATGGCGGCAAAGGTACAGATTCGTATAGAAATAGAATGTTCAGTATGGCAAAGCGAAGCTGCAATGCCATAACCACTATAGCCACCACCATACCCCCCTTCCAAGTAACACAGACCCCAACGGAAATATCTTTAAAGACATGTGGATGACACAGGGGAGTCGCCACAGCTTTATTAAATACTTTAACCACTTAAACACCTAGCTACTAGAGGTAGTAACTCTTTTTTACTTTTAACAAAAATGACATAATTTAACGGGGCCCTGAAATGCCAGCCTCGTTAGAGGGCTGTAGTCCTCACCTCCTTCCTGTACAACACCCCGCTTGTGACTTACAATTACACTAATGTAATATAAGACCGCATATGCGTGAATAACAATTTTTTTTTGTTTTTTTAATTTTTTATAATACATCCAATACACAAATTCAAAACATAATGGAGGAGGGAGGGGAAGGATTCCTGAAAGGTGAGTGAAGTTCTGACCCTCGTTTAAGCCCTAGCTCACACCCCCCAGGTGTGGCTAGCACTCCGCACGGGTTCTTTATCTCCAGCAGTTTTTGTAAGACTAGTGTTCATAAGACTAGAGTTGTCCAGCTCTGCAGTGCCGGACCATATAACACATTCATAAATTCCCCCCATTAAGTGTAATAAAGTTTTCGTGTGTTCTCCGAGTTCTCATAGCTAATAGCTTTCTCCGGTAAAAATGTTATTCATTAAAAAATATAAGGCTATGTTCATATCTGCGGCAGAGCTTCCATTAGGATCCTCAGTCACAGAGTCCATCAAAAATAATGTACAAAATAGGGCAGCAAAATAATGGAGCCCATAAACAAAACTAAATAGACCCCATAATGATCTGTAAGGTTGGGACCCCTCAGATTTTAGCTGTCCAGACCAATAATGGAACAGGAAAATGGACAAGTAGATAAAAATGAGAACATTGGCCTTAAAATTAGATTTTATTATCTACAATTTCCAACTTTTCGGAGTTCTTAGTGGCAGGATTGAGGATTGCTTAGACATTGTTACAATCAGGTGCAGCTTTATGGATCTACTAAAACACAGGCGGTGCATTAACCAAGGAACGCAATCTCAGTTTAGAGGCAATTTAGATGGTACTTTGTCGAAACAGTAATTTTTTAAGCAGGAATCTGCAAGAGCGAAAAGAGGAGTGAAGAGGAATGGAGTGGAAGGAAAATATATTATATATGACAGATAAAAGCTTCAGCCGAGCAAAGACAAGAGGTGCTCGTAGGAACAATAAGAGATAAACACAACTTGCTCTTTTAGGAAAGAAATTGCTGTTGTATTGAAAGCCTCTTAGAACTTGGGGCTGGTATGAAAGTGAACGTATCACCTATATTCTTACATTTCTTCGTAACGTCTGATACTGATACATATGATACTTTTTCATCAAATCCGTTATGTTCTCATTGTAGATTCTTTATAATTCTGATCTACCTGTACATGATGATGGAAGAGGCCCTCCTGCAACAGTGTCCACAGAGTCTCATATAGACTATAGGAAACTGTAGCCTGGATATTACTTGTTCACGAGAAAGTGTTGTGGACATGTTCTGTAGAGGTCATTGGAGGAGGAGCTGTGACCGTCATTTATTGAAAGGGGTCGGTCATGTTCTTTGTTTATTTGAGACAAATGTAGAAAATCCTACATACTGTCACAGACGAGAGCGAGGTGTATATTATTTAATCATTTTTCTCTAGAGTGATTAGATACACTGTAGGACCCCCTTGAGGGACGGTACTAAGCAGGCTCATTCACACGACCGTCAGAGGAATGTATCTACGGCCGCATAGACGGCTATGGAGCACTGGCTGCCTTCTCTATCTTTGGCCATATCTATGGCCTTGTGGCTACTATTTTCTATGGAGAGGTGCGGGGGCGAGCAGAGCTCACCCCCTCCTCCTCCCCCGAGCACTGACATGTGCACATGCTAGTGTATATGTAATTAGAGTAGGGGACATTACAAATTTCTGTTAGGTTATCCCATTGGAGTGGATGCTGCAGTCTTGATGACCCTGCTGCTGTCTTAGGGAAAACCCAGCTTTCCTGTGTATAACCCAAGTCAGAGCTGAGCTCATGTGTATATCTCTGCAATCCAATAGTCTATACACGTGCAATGTGCAATTGCTAAATTAAATATGTTGCTATTTAAATCTGTGTTTACTGTTTCAAGTCACGTGGTGGTAAGCAGGCCATCTAATTGTCTGGCAGCCAAGAACTTTGGTTCTGCACAGAGTTCTGGGTCTTTTGTGGAGAGATTCTAGTAGGAGAAACAAAGGAGACAGATTTGTGAGCTGTGATACATCAAGGTGATATAGCCAGCTTTGCTACATTTCTTGCTTGTCACCTGAGACAGATTTGCAGTTTGCTGTTATTGCTGTTCAACAATAAGCAGGCTGGGAGTTGGACCTCAGTCCAACATCAGTCTTTGACCATTATCAGACCACAGCGGGAACCTTACACTGTGCTGCCTCACTTCTTACTATGTCCCTGACAGCCCTAATCGGAGTGATGAGTCCTCAATGCCAGGAGAGCGCTCCTATAACAAACAGTTAGGTCTTATTTATGTGTCCACTTAACCCCATAGGAACTGTCCCATTGGATCTGGGACGGATGTGAGGTATTCTTTAAGCTTTCACTTCCATCACATGCATTTGCTTTCCGAAATTGACAGGCATCTAAATGAGAGACACAGGCTCCCACCTTAGGCATACATCCTAATAGTCCCATACCGAGTAAGATAGTTCCGGATTTTCTGTTTTCTTCCACTCTCCTGGGAGGTGGGAGGTATTCTTTTATGTTGGGGGGGTCTGTCCCCGAGCACTAAAAGTAGCTTCAGCCACACATATCTGCACTTTCTTTTATCACCTCCCTGATAATACATCCTTACAGATTCTTTCTATATATTAGCAATAATTAATATGGCGGCATCCACCCAATACTAATAATGGGATAAGGCTGGGGTTCACACCTCATTTATCTAAATCATGTATTCCACTGTAAACTCATAGGGGCAGATTTTCATCGGAGGTCAGTGAGGAATGGAATACTGTGTTCTGTGTAGTATACAACATATACTGAGCAAAAAGGATGCATCTGTCTGCAAATACAAATCTATGTAGGTGCTCAGTGTATAAGTTTGGGGCTTTCCTGGTGATTACGCTAAATGTGTACATAAAAAGAGGTGTGAATGTAGCCTAATAATCAAAAAGTAACAACAAAAGTAACTTAAAGGGTGGTAAAGCTCAGTAAGGGTTAACCCGTAATCAGAGCCAGGAAGATATAAAGCAGATATAGACTATTCGCAGATGAGTAGAAGTACCCGCTTCAGCTCCATATGTTTGTAAACAACACTTTTATTTCGGTAATATGGGCCTTTTATTGCTCGTCGACTTATAAAGACTGTGGCCGAGGAGAAAGTCATAAATATACATCCGATAACAAGTTATAATAACATATTAAATCACTTGTCCCTCGCTCTTAGCGCTGCTCTTATCATCTCATTTTCTTTGGCCTAAATGGCCTATTGTACTTTTTGTCTTCTGGGCATCATAGTCTTGTCGGATCGCAGTGATACATGCCGTCAATATAAACTGAATACTGAGCGGAGGAAGAAGCCTCTGGAATCAGTAAGTGCTGGACCTTCATTCTACTAGGAATTGGATGTAATACAGTATGGTAAATATGAAATTAAGTAGGTTTTTGTCTATATGAAAATTATGAATCAGTTTTTTCACTGTCTTTGTTGTTTATTTTTCCAGAAAGAAATACAGTTTTATTACGGACATTTTTGCTGGGGGTCCATCCACTTAGACTACCATTAACACATTATAAGCATCCATTGACCAAGGGAGATTTATCATTTGAAGAATTTTTGAAATCTTTTTGCAGTAGTAATTTGTGTTATACACTGGTTCATATTGTTTAATGTGCACTTAAAAAGTTTCATAATAGATAATGGATGGACAAAGATGCAGGTCCATCAAGTCCAACATATTAATCATATATCATAAAGTGTGTCAATAAAACCAAATTTGGGAAAAAGTTCTTCCTGACCCTTTCGGCAGTCAGAATAACGGGGAATCCAGGTCCCTCAGCACAGTAAAGATTTCTAGTCCATGAACCTCCTCAGCTCTAGGTGTAGAGGATGCCCCCTGTCTATGGTGATGGCAGAACCGCCTCTCCTCTAGTTGTAGAGGATGCCCCTTTGTCTATGGTGATGGTAGAATCTCCTCTCCTCTAGTTGTAGAGGATGCCCCTTTGTCTATGGTAGTGGTAAAACCCCCTCTTCTCTAGGCGTAGAGGATGCCCCCTGTCTATGGTGATGGTAGAACCTCCTCTTCTCTAGGCGTAGAGGATGCCCCCCTGTTTATGGTGATGGTAGAACCTACTGTCCTCTAGGTGTAGAGGATGGCCCCTGTCTATGCTAATGGTAGAACTGACTGTCCTCTAGGTGTAGAGCCTACCCCCTTTCTATGGGGATGGGAGAACCACCTCTCCTCTAGGGGTAGAGGGTATCCCCTGTGTATGGTGATGGTTGAAACACCTCTTCTCTAGGTATAGATAACGCCCTGTGTCGATGTTGGTGGTAGAACCACCTCAGCTCTAAGTGCAGAGGATTTCCCCTGTCTATGGTGATGGTAGAACCGCCTCTCCTCTAGGTGTAGAGGATGCCCCCTGTCTATGGTGATGGTACAACCTCCTCTCCTCTAGGTGTAGAGGATGTCCCCTGTCTATGGTGATGGTAGAACCGCCTCTCCTCTAGGTGTAGAGGATGCCCCTTGTCTATGGTGATGGAAGGACCTCCTCTCCTCTAGGTGTAGAGGATGCCCCCTGTCTATGGTGATGGTAGAACCACCTCTCCTCTAGGTGTAGAGGATGCCCCCTGTCTATGGTGATGATAGAACCGCCTCTCCTCTAGGTGTAGAGGATGCCCCCTGTCTATGGTGATGGTAGGACCTCCTCTCCTCTAGGTGTAGAGGATGCCCCACTGTCTATGGTGATGGTAGAACCTCCTCTTCTCTAGGTGTAGAGGATGCCCCCTGTCTATGGTGATGGTAGAACCTCCTCTCCTCTAGGTGTAGAGGATGCCCCCTGTCTGTGATGGTAGAAGCTCCTCTCCTCTAGGTGTACAGGATGCCCCCTGTCTATGGTGATGGTAGAACCGCCTCTTCTCTAGGTGTAGAGGATGTCCCCTGTCTATGATGATGGTAGATCCTCCTCTCCTCTAGGTGTAGAGGATGTCCCCTGTCTACGGTGATGGTAGACCCTCCTCTCCTCTAGGTGTAGAGGATGCCTCTGTCTATGGTGATAGACCAACCGCCTCTCCTCTAAGTGTAGAGAATGCCCCTTGTCCATGGTGATGGGTAGAGAGGAGGTAGAGAGGAGGATGCCCCCTGTCTATGTTGATAGTAGAACCACGCTTTCTTGTAGCTGTAGAAGATGCCCTCTTTCTATGGTGATGGTAGAACCTCCTATCCTCTAGGTGTAGAGGATGTCCCATGTCTAAGGCAACGGTAGAATCACCTCTTCTCAAGGTGTAGAGGATCCCTCGTCTCTGGTGATAGTAGAACCACTGCTACTCTAGTTGTAGAGAATGCCCCCTGTCTTTGTTGATAGACCTCTCCTTTAGCTTTAGAGGATGTCCCCCTATTCATAGTATCATAGTATCATAGTATATAAGGCTGGAAGGAGACGCAAGTCCATCAAGTCCAACCTTTAAGAATTAAATAAATCCCCATAACCCGTGATATTTTTTCTCTCCAGAAAGGCATCCAGGCCTCTCTTGAACATGTACATAGAGTCCGCCATAACAACCTCCTGCGGCAGAGAGTTCCATAGTCTCACTGCTCTTACAGTAAAGAACCTTTGTCTATGTTGATGGTAGAATCACCTCACCTCTAGGCGTAGAGGATGCCCCCTTGTCCTGGTCACAGGCCGAGGTATAAAAAGATCTTTGGAGAGATCCTTGTACTGTCCGTTCAGGTATTTGTACATTGTAATGAGGTCTCCCCTCAGTCGTCTTTTTTCTAAACTGAATAATCCCAAATTTTTTAATCTGTCAGTGTATTCTAGTTCCCCCATTCCCCCTATTCATCTTTTTTACCAACCCTAAGTTTAGTAACTTGTATTCTAGTCCACACAATTCCCTTAATAATCTGGGATGCTCTACTCTGTACTAATTCCAGTTTACCCATACATTTATATATTCTGATGTCTAAAATCGTACACAATATCCAATGGTCACATATTTTTAACAAACTTTTTATAACTGAAAAATAAAAAACTGACAATTTTAATGTATCTTATCAGGAGAAGATGCTTCTTTCTCCACTCACTGGCCTCTTTTCTTCCTCTTCAGCTTCTAATTTTAAAATCTCAGCTGAATTCTGTCTTACTAGCAACATGGACAGAGACTAAATTAGATGATTAGATATTCTTAGATGTTCTAAGCGGAGGAGAGGGAGGCAGTGTGCAGCTCGGACTCCACACACTGGATCAGACAGGAGAGCAAACTAGAGATACATACTGCAGAGCAGGGGCGTAACTTCAGTGGTAGCAGCCATAGCAGCAGCTATGGGACCCGCAGTGTAAGGGGGCGCCGGTATCAGACCTGACACATTAAAGAGTGGAGGATGTGCACCATTATATACATATTATGCCACACATTGCCTGCATAATAGATATATGACATATTTGTGATGTATATATGTTGTATACAGTATATGTGTGAATCTGTTATGCGTATAGGCTGTTTGTGTATATGGTGTATGGTGTGTATATACTGTATGTGTGTATATATGCAGTATATATGGCACTGTATGTGTGTGTGTTTATGTGATGTGTGTAAGTATGAGCTGTATGTTATATATATCTGTATGTGTACAGTTTTTTATAATGTACATATGAAAGTAATACATATATATTTAAGCGGGAAGGGGGCCCCATTCAGCAGTCTGCTATGGGGCCCTGTCTTTCCTATTTATGCCCCTGCTGCATAGATTAGAGCTGCTAGAAAAATCAAGATTTCAAGTAAATTAATGATAAGAAGTGCTACCCACCCTGGCACACAGATTTTTGTATAGCTTGTTGAAAGATAAGGTATGTATTAAATCTGACTCTTCTATCCTTTACATTGCTCATCTTTACATGCCACCCACTACTGGAGTAAGATTTGATTTGTGTAACTTTTTTAAAAATGTTATTTGAGAAAAAGTGCAGCTCTGTAGTACTTTTCATGACTAGTTCACAACTAGGTTTTTGCTCTGCAGAGGGTTTGTTACATCAGGTGTTATTTAGGTGATGGACCTACTATTATCATTATTGTTATGGACCCAACCATCATTGGCCAGGGTGGCATCCAAGAACTCCATATATACCCACTTCTGACACCAGTCAGTGTTGCTTAAACTGATACTTGTTGTACTCTGGCCCCTGCTTTGTTATTTGATGATTCTGTACCTCTCCGCCATCTTGTGTCTCTCTGTTTGTCAGTAGGGACAGTCGTCCAGTTTACCTTGTGGTTTACCAAACGACCTGACAAGTAGGCAGCTACAGAGGTTCAGGGTAAGCTCAGGGCCTGTAACTCTTTCATGTCTTATACATAAATAGTAAAATCTAGTATACCAAATAATTGTTGGTAATTTCTAGACCCCAGATTCCTGAAGTGCATGGCTTTATTGTTATTTTTACTTATTATCAGACATTGCCGATTCCTGAAAATGCCACATTTTAAATTTTACAAATAAAAAAAGAGCTCCAACAAAAACACTGAAAAAAATATTGCGTCTAAAAATAGGATGTAAACCAAACGGTAACTACCATACCAGGTATTTGATGGGTTCACTTCAAAGAAATCCCACAGAATATAATCTCTGGCTCATGAATGATTCTGCTGCGGCTCTCGGTGTAAAGCTTAAGCAGCAGAAATTCTCCGCTACCGATCACCTTATCCCCTTATCACTAAATGCTGCCTCACCGCCTGCGCCTCTACTCCCCCCATGTGTTTACCGATGTAGCCTGCCGAGACCCAGCGAGGATTAGTCTTTACCTGTCAGAAGTGTATTTATATATCCTTATCTGTGCAGCATGCTAACCAGAAAATGCTCAGATATAGCAGAGCTCCGGCTGTCAATGCAAACAAGCGAAGTTTGAAGGTTGGCACAAACCGTCATGAAATACTTTACTCTATGTGCTATTTGTGCCTATGCAACCATGGAATGGCAAGTTGTACTACTACAGTATGTTAACCTCTTAAAGACTGGCTTTATTTTAGCTTTTTTTGTTTTTTTATTAACAATTTTCAAGAACTAGAATTTTTCTTTAGTCCAGATAACCATGCCAGGGCTTCTTTTTTTAGGGGTAGTTGTTGTTTTTATTGGCACAGTTGAGGAGTATAATTTATCGTTTGACATATTAGTTTTATAGTTCTTGGATTAAAAAGCGGGCTTACAAACTACACCTGCAAATTATTTTTAATTCTCAGTTGTCTACGAGCTGGTGCCTGGAGACTAGCTACTATGAAATCTCCCATGCACTGCACACAAAGAGTAGAGGAGAATCTGCTCCATAACTATGAGGCTATATATTTACATGAACGTATGGGGGGGGGCGTATATACGGGTGACGTATATATACAGACGATATACGTCCCCCATACTTCGCAATGGACTCACGGCGCCCAACGGGAGCGGTATGATGTGGCACACGTGCGGCACCGTACCATTCCATGCCCCGTAGAAAGATAGGACTTGTCCTATCTTTCTCCGGAATACGGCGCCATGCACCATATATTCCTATGGAGAGGGGCGGGGGTGAGCGGCGCTCTCCCCCTCCTCCTCTCCCCCGGCACTGCTGTGTGCCCACTGTGCTAGGGTACGGCGGGCAACGGCAGTGTGAATATAGCCTTACTATATAAGCAGATATAGAAGTATTAGGCTTTATTAATGTGGATTTTAGAACTAGAATGGTAGAATGTTATGAGTTATGTATTATAAAGCAATGCTAAACTACTCGTTCTTGGTGCGAGGCGATTTAGCTGAAGAGGAATAAACTAGAGAGGGGAAGGGCAGTGCCATGTCACACCAAGGATCATAGTTTATCATTACTATATTAGACTTAATTTACTTTCAGGCTCCCAAAATTGCCCCTTGATACTTCTGTGAGTCAAATCTGCCTTGCTCCAGCAAAAGTGGAGTCTAGAGGAGATAATCATCAGGACTTGTACGTCACACCAGTGGTGTAGAAAACCTAAAATAATTGCAGCTAGCACTTGCAATTATTTACCCCAATTCGCGGCCCCCCTGGCGTGAAGGTGGGGTTCGGCTGGCCGGGCGGTGGGGAGTTGGTTGGCTCTGGACGTTCCTGTCCCCACGCTTGCACATTCCCTGTAGTGTCTGGCATAGAATTAAACACTGCGCAGGACCCCACCGGATACATTAAGAGGCCAAAGTTTTTTGATGTATCCGGTTGTGCATGAGCGTCGGTGCATGATAAATAACCCCCAAGACATTTAAAGATGGTCTTTAAATGTAAATAATGAACCTTTCCTTTAGTTGATAGTAGCTTGAAAGTAATAGGGATCTTATAGTCCTTATATCATAGAAAGTTTTAACATTACGCAGCAGGACTATGGGCCAGATTTACTAAAGCCCCTGCGCCAGTTTTCTGTCGGACTTCGCACGTTCTTTCATGTGCATACTGCTTGCACAGGTATTTAAGGAATGGGGGCGCCACATATGTTTCGCACGCAACTCATTTGAGTCGCGGCTGCACTGTACCCCACGCAACACAAATTTCTACACTTAAAGGGGCATTCCGGCGCGAGGTCGGACCGTGCAACACATATATCATGCAGTGTGTTGCACTCCCCATGTTGAAGGTGCACCTAAAAAAAGTTGGTGCACTCTGTAGTTGTGCCCCAGAAATCCTGAATCTGGCACCCCCCGGACACTACACAGATAACTGCACCTAGTACAGACTGCACTGTTTTTAATAAATAAGGGCCACTGTCTTTATCCCATTCTTTATTTTCATTCCTACCATTTAACCACTGATTAACAATGGTCTTAGATAAGTGCGACTATAAAAATGCAATGCTACATCGATCCCTGAAACGGCAAACCACATTGATTCAAATCCAGTGAATTGTTTCCATCTCCTCCATTGTACATTGTATGGGAAAAGCACTTGATGTTTCCTGGAAACCATCAATAAGTGGCAGGTGATAGATCTTATGTTTAATGAAGTGTCCACTTATTATAGGAAAACCATTGAGTTTTTTTGTCAACTTATTACAATCTATCTAAATGTTAGCAAGCATCAGTTGTGTGATAGGGGTTATCACTATGTGACCCCCCCCCCCCCCATTAGTAGGGCCTAAGTTCTATAAAGGATACAAGCTAGTGCAATACAATAATCCTATAGATTATCCTATAGATATAGCAACTTTTTTTCCTTTCTCAGAAATGAATAGTGCTGTGGATAATAGAAATCTTTGCAGTATACTTAATTAAGGAACAAAGCTTCCCCCTTCTTTATTTCTGCTTCATGTTTCCTCTGCCAATGTTTCTGAAAGCCTTCCATGCACAGCAGATGCATAAGTAAAGGAGGTTAAAGATGAACTCTTTCCATAAGTAGAGAATATTTCATTTGATTATTCAGCTCTCTGGGGAGATTAGACTATTCAGAGACTGTCTGTAAGGAGTTAAGTCACTGTAAACTTTATCAGCTTCTTCTTATCTATCAGCTGTCTGTGTGAGTCGAAGATAAAGCAGGATAAATGAAAATATTTTTCTTTAATAAAGTATATAACATTATAATTTGCACTGTTGATGTATGCCATTTGATTTAAAACATCGGGTATATCATACATTTTATAATAATAATAATTCTTTATTTATATAGCGCACACAGATTACGCAGCGCTGCACAAAGCATGTCAAATTGTTCCCTGTCCCCATGGGGCTCACAATCTAAACAACCTACCAGTATGTTTGGAGTGTGGGAGGAAACCGGAGTACCCGGAGGAAACCCACGCAAACACGGAGAGAACATACAAACTCTTTGCAGACCTGGGTGGGATTCAAACCCAGGACCCCAACGCTGCAAGGCAGAAGTGCTACCCACTCAGCCACCGTGCGTGCCGCCCCAGTGATAGGTCTATATTAACGTCCCAGGCTGTATTCCGATTTTGGTGACATGTCTTCATTAACTTCCCATGGAAATTGAACATCTACATACTGATGGTTTCCTATCTGTCCGGAATGTCCCCTGACCTCATTATAAGTTTTCTATGGATAAAGTTGTCTATAAAGCTTAATGGAGGATATTTTGGGCACTTAGAGGGATATTTACCAACTAGTCGATAACTCAATCCCTCTGATCTCAGCAAAAGCCTGCGGCAGCAATGCTCTCGGTAGGACTATTTATTTCACAAAGCATATTATAGCGATATTTCAGTCCACTTCATTGCTGGAGGGACCTGTAATATAATAGTATTAACAGTCTCTCTGACAGTAAGTGGGATGGAGCCAGCACAGCAATGTGCCATAATCTTCTGGTAAACAAACACATTTCTTGGATCTATTTTAAGAAACTCGAATAAATTCTAAGACAATCTATTAATGAGTTCATTAACTCTCGCAGTTAATTGCAGATTGTACTTGATTATGCCAAGGCACTGAGATATAGAAGAATAGAAGTTGGTGCAGTAACGTGCCGAGCGACTTGTAGGAAGCAGCCCGACGTGTTCCAGAGATCTCGTGCTTATGTGCCATTAGGAATGGTCACAAGTGGCTTTAATAAGACAGAGCGAATGACTGGGGACACAGAACACTACCACTTTTATTCAGTGAAGTAGTTTGATATGTACCAGGAGATACAGACAATGGACAAAGGTCTCGCTGACTGAGCAGCTGTGTGTAAAATATTCCAGTGATCACAACTAAAATGAGGTTAAAACAGTGACATCGCAGAATGTATGTGGAACCCTACAACTAAGGCTTAGGCCTGTCCGGCTATGTATGCCGGATGGAGAGGAAGAGTGGTGATCCCTCCCTTCTCCATAGCCATAACCAGGGCCGGATTAAAGGAGGGGCTCCTGGGTCTCGAGCCCCGGGGCCCCCACCACTTTCACTTTTTAAGGGGCCCCCACCAGTTTTCGACAGTCAGCTCAGCCCATGGCTGCCCGCATCACACATAGGGGTCTAGGATGTCAGCTGTGTCAGTGAAACACATCTGCCATCGCTGAGGGAGATTGCCGATGCACTGTTTTGGCGGCAGCAGGTTGTGATGGTACGCTGGTGGCGAGTGATTGGAAGACATTGTTGGAAGGGCCCCCACCAATTTGTGCCCAGAGGCCCCCACTACCCTTAATCCGGCCCTGGCCATAACAAGGGGAAAGATATGTCATGTCCTATCTTTTCCCCGTGTACGGAGCAGTATGGTGCCGCACCCGTGCAGTACTGTATCACTCTGTGTGGCCATTGCCATCTATAGGGGACATATGTACGTCCCCCATATGGTAGTGTGAATGCAGCCTTAGAGCACAACATCCTAGCAGTGAGCAGCACCCTCAGGATCATGACTAGTTCTCAGATAAATCTGACGTCTTGTGGAATAAGTCTCTGCTAAGCTTCTTATAACTCTTCCCTCTATGTCATTTATCAGAATAGATAAGGTTGTAAAAAGTAGTTGGTGCATCCAGTCCAAATTATATTCTATCTTCTCTCTAATTCACCCTTCCTTCCCACTGTTCATCTTCTTCTAGTTGTTCTTCTTCAATTCTTTTTTCTCCAAGTTCCAATCTTCTTTTTTCCTTCCTTCTTTCCTTTCTTCAATCTTCTTACCTTTTTTCTTACTTTCCTTCCTTCCAACTTCCATCTCCCTTCTTTCCTTTCTTCCATTCTTTCTTTCATCTTCTTCTGGCTGTTCTTCGTAACTGCTTTTCTTTCTTTCTCTTTCTTATTTCTTTCTTTTCATCCGACATTCTTCTGAACATTTTTTTCTTTTCCCTATTTCATCCTTTCCTCTGTTCTTTCCTTCAACTTCTTTTAGCTTTCCACTGTTTTCTTTCTATTTTTCTTCTTTCTTTCCACCGGTATTCTTCAGTCCTTTTTCTTTCCTTTCTCCTTCTTTCGACCTTTCTTCTTTTTCCTTCCTTATTTCTATCCTTCTTACATTCCATCTTTTTCTGTTTATCCTTTTTCCTTCTTTTCCCTTTTCATCTTTGGTATGTTTATCAATCCCATAATGTCTCAGCACAGCATAGAGTTGGCATCTACAGCAAGTAATAAGTTCATGCTGGGAGGACAGTGCAATTATGTTCCCTTCTATACTATCTGATAATAATTATATTTATTTATTTATATAGCACCATAAAGTTCCGTAGCGCTTTATAAATCATAAGGGTCATATACAAATATTATATTACATTACAGAGTACAAACAGTCATATGGAACAATAGGAGTGAGCGTCCTGCTCACCAGAGCTTACAGACTATGAGGATGAGGGGGTGATGCAAGAGCTTACAGTCTATGAGGATGAGGGGGTGACACAAGAGCTTACTGTGTGTGTGTGTGTGTGTGTGTATGTATGCACATATGTGTGTGTGTCTTTGTGTTATCAAAAGCTATGGTTAAAAAGCATTGCCCTTATCCCTAAATGACTCCTTTCCATGGCTGCAATGTTACAAAAATCAGTTTGTAAACTTATTATGTTATTTACACTTCCCTGCCTCCTTGTTCCTGATTGACGGGCTATGAAATTCACCTGTATGGAGAGGTCTGTTACATCATTGGGCACTTAGTCCCCTGACCAGGATGACCTCTTCAAAGGTCCTGTTACATCTGCAATGTCTAACCCATGTATCTATCTGATCACATGAAATCACAGCAGCCTCCGTGGAGGATGGAGAGCGGTAGAAGTCTATGGAGGCTGCTGTGATTTTATGTGATCAGATGTTTGCATGGCGTACAGTTTGCTAATGTTAGGAGGCTAAAGGACCTGCGATGATGTCCTTCCTGTCCTATGACATGCTGAAAAGAGGCCTGGGACATAGAAAGGAGTAGATGGGGGGCTGGTGAAGCCTTCCAATATAATATCAAGTTGTTTGATTAGTTAGTTAATAGGACCCTATAGGAACCTGACAGCTGTATACCTAGCCGTATATGTGAATATGTGGTGACAGGTTCCCTTTAAGTAGTATTACATTACAGTCTACCTAACATTCAGGTCTGGGGTGGCTATATGTAGGCAGACTCCGAAGCCTTCCCTTTGTGTCCTGATGTGGGCGGAATGTGAAAACTTCCATAGTGAATGTATCCGCTGCCCTCACTCCATTCATCTCCTCGTTGTTTGTCCCCTTAAGGGCCATTGTGTGTGAAGCATGGGAGGAGAATGACCCCTGTCATGAGGTCAATACTTATAATGTCCGTATATACCGCACTGAAGGACCCTCAATCTTCTAAATACTGCCTCTTACATGGGTTTTTTCCCCCATTGGAATGGTTGTACGAGAGCCTATGACAGACCACTTTTTATATACTTTATGTTCACTAAGAGTTTTTCGGATGTTAGGGGTCATTATCCAAGTGGATGGCACAGAATGGGACATGGACGCCCCAACCTGGTACTTTAATTTTAGCCTGTGCCAGTTTCCTGGCCTAGACTATGGCGCACTACAGAGCCTCCTAGCCTCCTTATCTGGTGTGGCGTGGGGAGCAGTGTGTATAAATCGGCGATCTTTCTCTTACTCATACAGACATCAGATAAGGGGAAGCTGATAAAGTTTCTAATGACATAACTCCTTATAGACAGTCACTGAATAATATCCAGTCAGATCTGAGTCATCAAGTAAAAATAGAATATGTAAGGAGTTAATCTTTAGCCGTCTCATCTTTATCTAATGTGTGTGTAATGACTAAAGAATGCTTTCTGACATACTGCTCACTACAGGAGAAGAAAGAAGCAAAAATGGGACATAAACTATATTTTACTTAATATAGAATAGTATGTAGTTTACTTTTATCACCTGCTTTATACTGTCTGGAAAAATAACTATTTAGCTTTAAAATTTTAGACGCCAGGTTTGATAAATAGAGGGTACTTCATCTTTTAACAGGCTTTCCCAACCTCAGAATTGGGTATAGTTATGGTGTCATTGTAAAGATGAGAATCTCGTCCTTTAAAAACTATCAGGATTGTATTTCTATATTCTAAAGAACTGGAGGTAAAGACTTGCTTCTCCTTTCATCTGGGGTACAATAGGGGTACATAGGACCCCTATTCTCGTGATTTGTGGGAGTCCCATCAATGAGACCCTGACCAATCAGCAAGTTAGCCCTTTTCTTGTGTTCTTTTAAGGGGCTTATAAAACCATAGACCCCCATTTACTTAAGGGTGATCGGAAGACCATTTGGGAGCTTGTAATCATACATGTTGGGAGGCATTAAGCAGAATTAGGTTACACAAGAGTTTACAGTCTATGAGGATGAGGGGATGACACAAGAGCTTACAGTCTATGAGGGTGAGGGGGTGACACAAGAGCTTACAGTCTATGAGGATGAGGGGTGATGCAAGAGCTTACAGTCTATGAGGATGAGGGGGTGACACAAGAGCTTACAGTCTATGAGAAAAAAGAGCATTAGTCTTCTCTCAAGTTCTGTAACATCTAGAACTACAATCCTGATGCTTTTTAAAAGTTGAGTTCTCATTCTTTACGTGGACACCAGAACCATGGTCTGGGTTACACATAAACACAAGATTAGGGGTGTCCGAATTGACTCATCTTATGCAATAAGATGACTCTTACAGCTCATTTGCATAGTGGATTTTTTTTTTTTTAAATAGTAAAACAGTTAAAGATATTAAGAAATTCTAGAACAGGTCATTTTCATCCAGACCAGAGAAGCGAGGAGCCGAGGGAAGTAGAGCAAAACGAAGGAAGGAAGAAAAAGGGAGGGAGGCCAACAGAAGCACGAGGGGGGATGGGAAGGAGAGGGAAAAGGGGGACAGAGCGCGAGAGGAAAGGAGCAGGCACCAGAGGTTTGCTTGCTTGTGACTGAGGTAAGTAGAGATCGGTCATGACGACCTGCAAAGCAGAAGTCGCAAACATGAACAAACAAACAGCACATTTAAAAAATCACAACTCAACGACATGAGGATTTTTTTTTAGTATTTGAACCCTAAAAATTTGCTAACAAAATTTAATTTGAGAAGGTCGATGGATTTTCCTTTGAGGATATCCTGCTATTGTAAATGTAAGAATTTGTTCCTCCAAAAAAAAAAAAAGTATTAAAATCAGATACGCATGCTTCCACCCCCCCCCCCTAAATCCTAATAGACTTCAAAGCTCTGTGTCACTCCCTCATCAGCATAGCTGTAAGCTATTGGTTCCTCTAATCATAATAGACCGTAAGCTATTGTTGTACCCCCTATCCTCATTAGGACTGTAAGCTCTTGTGTCACCCCCATAATCATCATAGGACTGTAAAGCTAGCGGGGTAACACCAAACGAAATGACTAATTGTTAGGAATGTAAGCTCTTGTGTCCCCCTCATCCTCATAGACCAGTGATTGGCGAACCTTTTAGAGGAACGAGGTGCCCAAACTACAAACAAAGACGGAGGTACGGGGACCTGGAAAACTAAGGGAAAAAAAGAAAAACCGATCACTAAGTGGATAGGGGCGGTTTAGTGGACGATGAAGAAAGGATGAGGGAAAAAGGGTGGAACGGTGAGAAAAGAAAAGGAGATGGAAAAAAAGAAGAAAGAAGGGAAAGAGGAAAACAGCGGAAAGAGGGAAAGGGAAGAAAAGAGCGGAAAAAAGAAAGGGACATGAGCGGGCGGGAAGGAAGGGAACGAAGATGGAAGATAATGGCGAGTCCTCTATGGTGAAGGCGAGTGCCCGCAGACCAAAGAAGACGCAGAGGAAAGGGATATCCTCCGAGGTGCCCCTCTGGACCAGTGCCATAGGTTAGCCATCACTGTCAGAGACCTGTAAGAATCTTGTGTAAAATCATCATACTAATAGACGTAAGCTATTGCTGTGTACCCTCATCATAATAGACTGTAAGCTCTTGTGTCACCTCTTCATTCCTCATAGACCGTTAAGATCAAGTGTCACCCCTGCATCCTCATAGAACTGTAAGCTCTTGTGTCACCCCCTCATCCTCCTAGACCTGTAAAGCTCTGTGTCACCCCTCATCCTCAGAGACTGAAGATCTTGTCCACCCCCTCTCCGCATAGACTGTAAGCTCTTGTATCACCCCTATCCTCATAGGACTGTAAGCTATTGGTGCAAACCCTCATCCTCATAGACTGTAAGATCTTGTGTTAAAAACCCCACCTATTAGCTGTAAAAACAAAAAAAAAAGCTCTTGTGTCACCCCCTCATCACATAGACTGTAAGCTATTGTGTTCACCCCCTTCATCTCATAGACTCTTAAGCTCTGGTCACCCCCTTAATCTCATAGACTGTAAGCTCTTGTGTCACCCCTCATCCTCATAGACTGAAGCTCTTGTGTCACCC
Source organism: Engystomops pustulosus (assembly GCA_019512145.1). NCBI lineage: Eukaryota > Metazoa > Chordata > Amphibia > Anura > Leptodactylidae > Engystomops > Engystomops pustulosus. Next base: position 10,112,696 of record CM033642.1, on the reverse strand, counting down.
CTCATCCCTCATAGAGTAGTCTTGTGTCACCCCCTCATCATGAGGATGAGGGGGTGACACAAGAGCTTACAGTCTATGAGGATGAGGAGGTTACACAAGAGCTTACAGACTATGAGGATGAGGGGTGACACAAGAGCTTACAGTCTATGAGGATGAGGGGGTGACACAAGAGCTTACAGTCTATTTACAGTCTATGAGGATGAGGGGGTGACACAAGAGCTTACAGTCTATGAGGATGAGGGGGTTACACAAGAGCTTACGGACTATGAGGATGAGGGGTGACACAAGAGCTTACAGTCTATGAGGATGAGGGGGTGACACAAGAGCTTACAGTCTATTAGGGGGAGGGGGGACACAAGAGCTTACAGTCTATGAGGATAAGGGGGTGACACAAGAGCTTGCAGTCTGAGGATGAAGGGGGTGAAACAAGAACTTACAGTCTATGAGGATGAGGGGGTGACACAAGAGCTTACAGTCTATGAGGATGAGGGGGTGACACAAGAGCTTACAGTCTATGAGGATGAGGAGGTTACACAAGAGCTTACAGACTATGAGGATGAGGGGTGACACAAGAGCTTACAGTCTATGAGGATGAGGGGGTGACACAAGAGCTTACAGTCTATAAGGGAGGGGGGGGAGGCGAAAAGAAGGGAGGGGGGAAAGGAAAGGGGGTAAGGGGAAAAGGGGAGGGAAGAAGAGAAAAAAAGAAAAAAGAAAGAGAGGGGAAAGAATTTTCCCCGGCCGCTAGAATCTCTGCATTTAGTTATGTTACTCGTGTGCGTTTCGGGGTTGTTATGTGTGTTTATCCCTTTCTTTATCCTGCATGTATGGTTGTTATGGTTATTTGAAGTCTTATGCTTACTTTCATGGTAATTTTATAACTCGATCCTATCCCTTTAGCGGAAGGGGGTCCCCTTCCGCCTAGCCCATCGGAAGAGACCCGCGAACAACGCTAAATAATTGCAATTTTAAAAAGCTACCCCCTGGCACAATTTTGTAGATCCTGTTGAAATATATTTAGAAACTACTTCTACTCTTTACGTCTCTCTTCAGGCAACCCCTCGTAAGTGATTGGTTTGGGGAAATTAATTTGAAAAATTGCCCTCGTAGTCTCTTTTCTGACTATTTTTTCAACTAGGTTTTTTGCTCTGCCGAGTTTGTTTCACTCAGGTTTTTACGTTGATGTACTCTATTATCATGTATGGTTATGGACCCAACCATCTGGCCAGAGGTGGCTCCAAAACGCCATATTAACCCTTCGCACTCTCAGTCATGTTGCCGGTACACTATACTACTTGTGTACTCGGGCCCTGCTGTGTTATGTGAGGATTCGCTACCCTCCCCTCTTGTGTCGCTCTTTATCAGTCTAGGACAGTCGGGTCCAGTTACCTTTGTGTTACCACCGACGCTGACCGTCAGCGCAGCTAAAGTGGTTCGGAGGAGCCAGGGCCTGTACTCTTTCATGCGAGTCCTAACATATCGCAGATCGTTACCCAATATGGTGGTAGGTATACCAGAGTCTCAACCTCGAAGTGCCATGGCTTATTGGTTAGTTTACTTAGTCTCCAACCATGGCCGAGGCCGCGAAAATGCCACATTTAATGGTTACAAACAAAACAGCACTCCAACAACAAACATCGAAATAATCTTAAGCGTCATAAAAACATAGAGTGTAAACCAAAGGTACGTACCAGCCCCGGTAGTTGATAGGTCCTCAAAGCCCACAGAATATACATCCTCTGGCTCTGAATGATTCTGCTGGTGCTCTCGGTGTAAAGCGTTGACAGAAACTGCCCGCTACCGATCACCTATCCCGTATCACAAGAGCGGCCGCACCGCCTGCGCCCTCTACTCTCCCCAGTTGGTTATCCGTGTACCTGCCCGACCCGCCGAGGTCGTCTGTACCGGTCAGATGTAGTTATCATATCCTTATCTGTGGCAGCATGCTAACCAGAAACATGCGTCGATACTAGCAGATCCTCCGGCGTCAATGCAAATAAGCAAGCTAATTTGAAGGTGGCACAAACCGTCATGACTACGTCTTACTCTATTGTGCGTATTCTGTGTGCCTGGCACCATGGAATGGAATGTAGTAACGACTACAGTATGTTCACCTCTTAAACCTGGGCTTTATTTAGCTTTTTTTGTTTTTTACTTAACAATTTTCCAAGAACTAGAATTTTTTCGTTAGGCCAGATAACATGCCATGGCTTCTTTTTTTAGGGGTAGTTGTTGTTTTTTATTGTGCACCGTTGAGGAGTATATTTATCGTTTGACAAGTTAGTATTATAGTTCTTGGTTAAAAAAGCTGTGCTTACAAACTACACTGGCAAATTATTTTGAATCTCAGTTCTACGAGCTGGTTGCCTGGAGACTACTACTATAGAATCTCCCCTGCACGCCGCACAAAGAGTAGAGGTAAATCTTGCTCCCTAACTATGATGGCTATATATTTACATGAACGTATGGGGGGGGGTGGCGTATAACGGTGGTGACGTATATTTACAGACTATATACGTCCCCTCACGTTCGCAATGGACTCACGTGCGCCACGGGAGCGGTATGATGTGCACAACGTGCGGCACCGTCGCCATTCCATGGCCCCGTAAGAAAGATAGGACTTTCCTATCTTTCCTCGGATACTGCGGCCAGCCCCCATATATTCTATGATGAAGGGGCCGGGGGTGATCGCGCTCTCCGCCCCTCCTCCCTCTCCACCCCGGCACTAGCTGTGTGCCCACTGTTCTAGGAGTTCGTCGGGAACGGCAGTGTGAATATAGCCTTACTAATATAAGAGATAATAGAAGTATTAGGCTTGTATTAATGTGGATTCTAGAACTAAAATTGTAGTAATTTTATGATGTTATGTATTATAAGCAATGCTAAACTACTCCGTTCCTTAGGGGCGAGGCGATTTAGCTGAAGATGGAATAACAGAGAGGGGAAGGGCAGTGCCATGTCACACCACCGGATCATAGTTTATCATTACATTAATTAGACTAATTTAGCTTTCAGGCCCCCAAAATTGCCCCTGATACTTCGTGAGTCAAATCTGCCTTGTTCCATCAAAAGTGGAGTCTAGAGGAGATATCATCAGTGACTTGTACTGTCACTAATTGGTGCCAGTGGCTAGAAACCTAAAATATTGCAGGGCTAGTCACTTGCATTTATTTACCCCCAATTCGCGGCCCCCCTGGCGTGAAGGTGGGGTTCGGCTGGCCGGGCGTAGGGAGGTTGGCTGGCTCTGGACGTTCCTGTCCCCGCACTTACACACTGCCCGCATTCGTGGCATAGAAATAAACCTGCGCAGGACCCCACCGATACATTAAGAGCAAATTTTTTGGGGATGGATCCGGTTGTGCATTGCGTCTCTGGCAGATAAATAACCCCCAAGACATTAAAAATGGTCTTTAAATGTAAATAATAACCTTTCTCCTTTGATTGATAGTAGCTTGGAAGTAAATAGGGATCTGTATAGTCCTATATACATGAGAAGTTTTTAACATTTACATCCCGCAGACAGGGCCAGATTGTACTACACCCAGCCCTGGCGCCAGTTTTCTGTCTACTTCGCACTTTCTTTCTTGTGCATACTGCTTGCACAGGATTTAAGGAATTGGTGGGCGCCACATATAGTTGTTCGCACTGCAACTCATTTGAGTCGCGGCTGCACTGTACCGCCCCACGCAACACAATTTCTAACACTTAAAGGGCATTCCGGCGCGCTGGTCGGACCGTGCAACCATATATCATGCATGTGTTGGCACTCCCCATGTTGAAGGTGCACCTAAAAAGTTGGTGCACTCTGTGTTTTGGCCCCAGAAATCCTGAATCTGGCAACCACCCGGACACTCACACAGATAACTGCACCTAGTACAGACTGCCTGTTTTTAATAAATAAGGGCCACTGCTGTTCCCATTCTTATTTCATCCTAACGCAGTTCTAACCACGTTAACATGGTCTTAATAGTGTGGGGCGACTATAAAAATGCAATGCTACAACTCGTATCCTGACGGCAAACCACCATTGATTCAAAGCCACGTGCACTTGTTTCCTATCTCCTCCTTGACATTGTCTGGGAACGCACTTGATGTTTCCTGAAAACCATCACTAAGTTGGCAGGTTGAAATATGATCTTATGTTTATGATGTCTCACTTATTATAGGAAACCATTGATTTTGTTGGGTCAATTATTACAATCTATCTAAATGTTAGCAAGCTCAGTTGTTGATAGGTTTATCACTATGTTGCCCCCCCCCCCCCCCCATTACTAGGGCCTAAGTTTCTATAAAGGTCCAAGCTATGCAAACAATATCCTATAGAGTATCCTATAACTATATGCAACTTTTTTCCTTTCTCCGAAATGAATAGTGTGTGTGATAATAGAAATCCTTTGCAGTACTGCTTATAATAAAGAACAAATCGCCCCCTTCTTATTTCTGCTTCATGTTCCCTGGCCATGTTTCTCTGAAAGCCTTCCATGCACACAGGATGCATAAGTAAAGGAGGTTAAGATGAACATCTTTCCATAAGTATAGAATATTTCCATTGGATTTATTCAGCATCTTGGGAATTAGACTATTCAGAGACTGTCTTACAGGGTAAGTCCTGTAAACCTTTATCAGCTTCTTCTTATCTATCAGCTGTCTGTGTGAGTCCGAAGATAAAGCTAGGATAAATGAAAATTTTTTCTTTAATAAATAATATAACATATAAGTTGCACTGTTGATGTATCCTTTGATTAAAAACATCGGGTAATTCATACATTTATAATAATAAATTCTTTATTTATATACGCCACACAGATTTAAAAGTTACGCAGCGCTTGGCACAAAGCATTTCAAATTGTTTCCTGTCTCCAGGGCGCCACAATCTAAACAACCTACAGTATGTTTGGCAGTTGGTGGAGCGAAACCGGAAGTAACCCGGAGGAAACCACGCAGAAACCGAGAGACACATACAAACTCTTTGCAGACCTTGGTGTGGATTCAAACCCGGACCCCAACCTGCAAAGGCAAAGTTGCTACTACCACACTCATCCAACCCCGTTGCGGTTCCCCGTCCCTCCCGCCCCCAGTGATAGTCTATATTAACGTCCCAGGCTGTTTCCGATGTTTGTGACATGTCTTCATTAACTTCCCATGAACTTGAACATCTACATACTGAGTGTTTCCATATCTGTCCGGAATGTCCCCTGACCTCATTATAACGTTTTCTATGGATAAAGTTTTGTCTACTAAAGCTTAATGGAGGATATTTTGGGCACTTAGAGGGGCATATTAACCAACTAGTCGATAACTCATCCCGTCTGATCTCAGCAAAATCCTGCCGGCAGCATGCTCTCGGTAGGACTATTTATTCACAACCATATTATAAGCGATATTTCAGTCCACTTCATTCTTGCTGGAGGGGACCTGTAATATAATAGTATTAACAGTCTCTTCTGACAGTAAGTGGATGGAGCCAGCACAGCAATGTGCCATAATCTCTGGTACAACAACCATTTCTTGGATCTATTTTAAGAAACTCGAATAAATTCTAGACAATCTATTAATGAGTTCATAACTCTCGCAGTTAATGGCAGATTGTACTTGATTATGCCAAGCACTGAGATCTGAATATACGAAATTGTGGTGCAGTAACATGCCAGCGACTTTGTAAGAAAGCAACCCAACGCGTTCCAGAGATCTCACTGCTTATGTGCCATTAGAACGGTCCACAGTGGCTTTAATAGACAGAGCGAATGACTGGGGACACAGAACCCTACCACTTTTATTCAGTGAATTATTTGTTGATATGTACCCGATGATGCAGACAATGGACAAAGGTCCTCGCTGACGGTCAGCTGTTGTGTAAAATATTCCAGTGATCCACAACAAAATGAGTTAAAGAGTGACAATCGCAGAAATGTATGGTGGAACCCTACAACTAGGCTTAGGCCTGTCCGGCTATGTATGCCGGATGGAGAGGAAGAGTGGTGATCCTCCCTCTCCATAGCCATAACCAGGGCCGATAAAAGGAGGGGCTCCTGGGTCTCGAGCCCGGGCCCCCACCACTTTCACTTTTTAAGGGCCCCCACCAGTTTTTCGACGTCAGCTCAGCCCATGGCTGCCCGCATCACACATAGGGTCTAGGATGTCAGCTGTGTCGATTAGAACACATCTGCCATCGCTAGGGAGATTGCCGATCCTGTTTTGGCGGCAAGCAGGTTGTGATGGTACGCTGTGGCGAGTGATTGGAAGACTTGTTGGAAGGCCCCCCCACCAATTTGTGCCCAGAGCCCCCCACTACCCTTAATCCGCCCTGGCCATACAAGGGGAAAAGATATGTCATGTCCTATCTTTTCCCGTGTACGGAGCAGTAGGTGACCGCACCCGTCAGTACTGTATCACTTCGTGTGGCCATTGCCATCTATAGGACATAGTCCGTCCCCCATATGGTAGTGGAATGCAGCCTTAGAGCACAACATCCTAGCATGTGAGCACACCCTCAGGATATGACTAGTTCTCAGATAAATCTGACGTCTTGTGGAATAAGTCTCTGCTAAGCTTCTTCTAACTCTTCTCATGTCATTTATCAGAATAGATAAGGTTGTAAAGGTAGTTGGTGCATCCAGTCCAAATTATATTCTATCTCTCTCTAATTCACCCTTCCTTCCCACTGGTCATCTTCTTCTAGTTGTTCTTCTTCAATTCTTTTTCCTCCAAGTTCCCATCTTCTTTTTTTTTTCCTTCCTTCTTTCCTTTCTTCACTTCTTAACCTTTTTTCTTACTTTCCTTCCGTCCAACTCCACTCCCTTCTTTCCTTTCTTCCATCTTTCTTCTTTCATCTTCTTCTGTCTTCTGGCTGTTCTTCGTAACTGCTTTTCTTTCTTTCTTTCTTTATTTCTTTCTTTTCATCCGACATTCTTCTGAACATTTTTTTCTTCCCTATTTCAATTCCCCTTTCCTCTTTCTTTCCTTCAACTTCTTTAGCTTCCACTGTTTTCTTTCTATTTTCTTTCCTTCCACCGGTATTCTTCAGTCCTTTTTCTTTCCTTTCTCTTCTTTCGACCTTTCTTCTTTTTCCTTCCTTATTTCTTATCCTTCTTACATTCCATCTTTCTGTTATCCTTTTTCCTTCTTTTCCCTTTTCATCTTGGTATGTTTTATCAATCCCTAATGTCTCAGCACAGCATAGAGTTGGCATCTACAGCAAGTAATAATTTCATGCTGGGAGGACGTGCAATTATGTTCCCTTCTATACTAGCTGTAATAATTATATTTATTTATTTAATAGCACCATAAAGTTCCGTAGCGCTTTAATAAATCATAAGGTCATATACAAATATTTATTACTACGATATCAAACAGTCATATGGAACAATAGGAGTCAGCGTCCTTGCTCACCAGAGCTACAGACTATAGGAGATGTGGTGATGCCAGAGC
>CM033642.1:10052247-10105066 GCA_019512145.1 Engystomops pustulosus | reverse complement strand
TTTTTTTTGTTTTTACAGCTAATAGGTGGGGTTTTTAACACAAGATCTTACAGTCTATGAGGATGAGGGTGTGCACATAGCTTACAGTCTATGAGGATAGGGGTGAACAAGAGCTTACAGTCTATGGGATGAGGGGGTGACAAAGATCTTACAGCTTGAGGATGAGGGGTGACACAGAGCTTACAGTCTAGTGAGGATGAGGGGGTGACACAAGAGCTTACAGTCTATGAGGATGAGGGGGTGACACGACTTACGGTCTATGAGGATGAGGGTGACACAAGACTTACAGTCTATAGATGAGGGGTACACAAATAGCTTCGTCTATAATGATGTGGTGTGACACAAGATTCTTACAGGTCTCTGACAGTGATGGCTAACCTATGGCACTGGTCCAGAGGGGCACCTCGGAGGATATCCCTTTCCTCTGCGTCTTCTTTGGTCTGCGGGCACTCGCCTTCACCATAGAGGACTCGCCATTATCTTCCATCTTCGTTCCCTTCCTTCCCGCCCGCTCATGTCCCTTTCTTTTTTCCGCTCTTTTCTTCCCTTTCCCTCTTTCCGCTGTTTTCCTCTTTCCCTTCTTTCTTCTTTTTTTCCATCTCCTTTTCTTTTCTCACCGTTCCACCCTTTTTCCCTCATCCTTTCTTCATCGTCCACTAAACCGCCCCTATCCACTTAGTGATCGGTTTTTCTTTTTTTCCCTTAGTTTTCCAGGTCCCCGTACCTCCGTCTTTGTTTGTAGTTTGGGCACCTCGTTCCTCTAAAAGGTTCGCCAATCACTGGTCTATGAGGATGAGGGGGACACAAGAGCTTACATTCCTAACAATTAGTCATTTCGTTTGGTGTTACCCCGCTAGCTTTACAGTCCTATGATGATTATGGGGGTGACACAAGAGCTTACAGTCCTAATGAGGATAGGGGGTACAACAATAGCTTACGGTCTATTATGATTAGAGGAACCAATAGCTTACAGCTATGCTGATGAGGGAGTGACACAGAGCTTTGAAGTCTATTAGGATTTAGGGGGGGGGGGTGGAAGCATGCGTATCTGATTTTAATACTTTTTTTTTTTTTGGAGGAACAAATTCTTACATTTACAATAGCAGGATATCCTCAAAGGAAAATCCATCGACCTTCTCAAATTAAATTTTGTTAGCAAATTTTTAGGGTTCAAATACTAAAAAAAAATCCTCATGTCGTTGAGTTGTGATTTTTTAAATGTGCTGTTTGTTTGTTCATGTTTGCGACTTCTGCTTTGCAGGTCGTCATGACCGATCTCTACTTACCTCAGTCACAAGCAAGCAAACCTCTGGTGCCTGCTCCTTTCCTCTCGCGCTCTGTCCCCCTTTTCCCTCTCCTTCCCATCCCCCCTCGTGCTTCTGTTGGCCTCCCTCCCTTTTTCTTCCTTCCTTCGTTTTGCTCTACTTCCCTCGGCTCCTCGCTTCTCTGGTCTGGATGAAAATGACCTGTTCTAGAATTTCTTAATATCTTTAACTGTTTTACTATTTAAAAAAAAAAAAATCCACTATGCAAATGAGCTGTAAGAGTCATCTTATTGCATAAGATGAGTCAATTCGGACACCCCTAATCTTGTGTTTATGTGTAACCCAGACCATGGTTCTGGTGTCCACGTAAAGAATGAGAACTCAACTTTTAAAAAGCATCAGGATTGTAGTTCTAGATGTTACAGAACTTGAGAGAAGACTAATGCTCTTTTTTTTACAGTCTATGAGGATGAGGGGGTGACACAAGAGCTTACAGTCTATGAGGATGAGGGGGTTACACAAGAGCTTACGGACTATGAGGATGAGGGGTGACACAAGAGCTTACAGTCTATGAGGATGAGGGGGTGACACAAAGGGAGGGGGGGGAGGCGAAAAGAAGGGAGGGGGGAAAGGAAAGGGGGTAAGGGGAAAAGGGGAGGGAAGAAGAGAAAAAAAGAAAAAAGAAAGAGAGGGGAAAGAATTTTCCCCGGCCGCTAGAATCTCTGCATTTAGTTATGTTACTCGTGTGCGTTTCGGGGTTGTTATGTGTGTTTATCCCTTTCTTTATCCTGCATGTATGGTTGTTATGGTTATTTGAAGTCTTATGCTTACTTTCATGGTAATTTTATAACTCGATCCTATCCCTTTAGCGGAAGGGGGTCCCCTTCCGCCTAGCCCATCGGAAGAGACCCGCGAACAACGCTAAATAATTGCAATTTTAAAAAGCTACCCCCTGGCACAATTTTGTAGATCCTGTTGAAATATATTTAGAAACTACTTCTACTCTTTACGTCTCTCTTCAGGCAACCCCTCGTAAGTGATTGGTTTGGGGAAATTAATTTGAAAAATTGCCCTCGTAGTCTCTTTTCTGACTATTTTTTCAACTAGGTTTTTTGCTCTGCCAGTGTTTTTACATCAGTGTTTTCGTTATGTGACCTCTATTATCATGTATGGTGATGACCACCACTGGCCAGAGGTGGCTCAAAACCCATATATACCCCTTCGCACCTCAGTCATGTTGCCGTATAACTGTACTACTTGGTACCTCGTGGCCCTGCTGTTGTTATGTGAGGATCGGGCCTACCCTCCGCCTCTGGGTCGCTCTGTTATCAGTCTGAGGACAGTCGGCCGTTCCTCTGTGTTTACCAACCGACGGACAGTAGGCAGCTACAAGAGGTCTGGTGGAAGCTCAGGGCCTGTACTCTTTCAATGTCTAGCTAATAGTGAGATCAGTCTACCAAGTAATGGGGTAATGGTATACCGAGTGCTCGACTCAAGTGCCTGGCTTATTGGTTATATTGACTTAGCTCTCCAGACCTATGCCGAGTTCCCGAAATGCCACATTAATTACAAGAAAAAACGAGCACCCAACAAACAACACGAAATAAACTTACGTCATAAAAAATAGAGGTGTAAACCAAAGCGTACGTACCAGCCCCAGGTAGTGATATGGTGCCTTCAAGAGACCCACAGAATATAGCATCCTCGGCTCCAGAATGATTCTGCTGGCTGCTCTCGGTGTAAAGCGTTCGCAGAGAGCTGCTGCCGCGACCGATCACCTTATCCCGTATCACTAAGTGCGGTCCCACCGCCTGCGCCTCACTCTCCCCAGGTTGGTTATTCCGCATGTACCTGCTGCGCGAACCGCAGCGAGGTTGTCTTACCTGGCAAGTGTAGTTGATTATCCTTATCTGTGCAGCAGTGCTAACCAGAAACATGCGTCGATGTAGCAGACTCCGGCGTCAATGCAATAACAAGCTAAGTTTGAAGTGTGGCACAAACCTCATGCAACATCTTTACTCTATGTGCGTATTCTGGTTGCCTGAGCACCAGGAATGGAATGTAGTAACGTACTACAGTATGTTACCTCTTAAACTGGGCTTTATTTAGCTTTTTTTGTTTTTTTATTAACAAGTTTTCCAAGAACTAGAATTTTTTGTTAGTCCAGATAACATGCCAGGCTTCTTTTTTTAGGGGGTAGTTGTTGTTTTTTATTGCACGATTTGAGGAGTATAATTTATCGTTTTGACATTAGTCATTATAGTTCTTGGATTAAAAAAGCGGCTTACAAACTACACTGCAAAATATTTTGACATTCTCAGTTGTCTATCGAGCTGGTTGCCTGGAGACTACTACTATTGAATCTCCCTGCACGGCACAAAGAGAAGGTAGAAATCTTGCTCCCATAACTATGATGGCTATATATTTACATGAACGTATGGGGGTGTGGGTTCGTATATACGGTGACGTATATTTACAGACTATATACGTCCCCTCTACTTCGCAATGGACTCACTGTGCGCCCACGGGAGCGGTATGATGTTGCACACGTGCGCCCGTCCATTCCATGCCCCGTAGAAAGATAGGTACTTTCCTATCTTTCCTCGGAATACGCGGCCAGCCCCATATATTCTATGTTGAGAGGGCGGGGGATCGTCGCTCTCCCCCCTCCTCCTCTCCCCCCCGGCACTGCTGTGTGCCCACTGTGTCTAGGTAGCTACGTGCGGGAACAGGCAGTGTAGAATATAGCCGTACTATTAAGCAGATATAGAAGTATTAGGCTTTATTAATGTGGATTCTAGAACTAAAATGTATAATTGTTATGAGTTATGTATTAAAGCAATGCTAAACTACTCCGTTCTTGGGCGAGGCATTTAGCTGAGATGAATAACAGAGAGGGGAAGGGCAGTGCCATGTCACACCACCAGGATCATAGTTTATCATTACATTATTAGACATAATTTACTTTCAGGCCCCAAAATTGCCCCTTGATACTTCTGTGAGTCAATCTGCCTTATTCCAGTCAAAAGTGGGTCTAGAGGGATAATCATCAGTACTTGTACTGTACACAAGTTGTGACCAGTGGCTAGAAACCTAAAATAATTGGGGCTAGCCACTTGCAATTTATTTACCCCCAATCGCGGCCCCCCTGGCGTGAAGGTGGGGTTCGGCTGGTCCGGGCGTAGGGGGTTGGCTGGCTCTGGACGTCCTGTCCCCGCACTTACCACTGTCCCGGCAGTTCGGGCATAAAATAAACACTGCCAGGAACCCCACCGATACATTAGAGCTCAAGTTTTTTGGGATGATCCGGTTGTGGCATTGACGTCTATGCAGATAAATAACCCCCCAAGACATTAAAATGGGTCTTTAAATGTAAATAATAACCTTTCCCTTTAGTTGATAGTAGCTTGGAATAGTAAATATGGATCTGTATAGTCCTTATGAGCATGAGAAGTTTTTAGACATTACGCACCCAGGATCTAAGGGCCAGATTTATACACCCCCCTTGCGCCAGTTTTCTGTCTACTTCGCACGTTTCTTTCTGTGCATACTGCTTGCACAGGGATTGTAAGGATTTGGGGGCCGCCACAATAGTTTCGCACGCAACTCATTTGAGATCGCGGCTGCACTGTACCCCCACGCAACAGACACTTGTCTAACACTTAAGGGGCATTCCGGCGCGCTGGTCGGACCGGTGCAACCATATATCATGCAGTGTGTTGGCACTCCCCATGTTGAGGTGCACAAAAAAGTTGGTGCACTCTGTCTTTGTTGGCCCCAGAAATCCTGAATCTGGCAACCCCCGACACTACACGATAACTCACCTAGTACAGACTGCACTGTTTTTTAATAAATAGGGCCACTGTCTTTTCCCATTCTTATTTGCATTCCTACCATTAACCACGTTAACAAGGTCTTAGATAAGTTGGGGGCGACTATAAAACATGCAATGCTACAACATCGTATCCCTGAAACGGCAAACCACATTATTCAAAGCCAGTGATTGTTTCCATCTCCTCCTTGTACATTGTCGGGAACCAGCACTTGATGTTTCTGTAAAACCATCATAAGTTGGCAGCGTTGAATAGAATCTTATGGTTTATGATGTCCACTTATTATAAGGAAACCATTGAGTTTTTTTGGTCAATTATTACAATCTATCTAAATGTTACAAGCTCAGTTGTGTGATAGGTGTTATCACTATGTTGCCCCCCCCCCCCCCAATTCTAGGTCCTAAGTTTCTATAAAGGTCAAGCTAGTGCAATACAATACTCCTATAGAGTTATCCTATAGACTATATGCAACTTTTTTTCCTTTCTCTCGAAATGAATAGTGCTGCTGTGTATAATAGAAATCCTTTGCAGTATCTTATATTAAAGGAACAAACCCCCCTTCGTTATTTCCTGCTTCATGTTTCTCCTGCCAATGTTTCTCTAAAGCCTTCCATGCCACAGATGCATAAGTAAAGGAGGTTAAAGATGAACTCTTTCCATAAGTAAGAATATTTCATTGATTTATTCAGCTCTGGGAATTAGACTTTCAGAGACTGTCTTACGGGTAAGTCCTGTAAACCTTTATCAGCTTCTTCTTATTCTATCAGCTGTCTGTGTGAGTCGAAGATAAAGCTAGGATAAATGAAATATATTTTTCTTTAATAAATTGAATATAACATATAATTGTGCACTGTTGATGTATCCATTTGTTGAAAAACACGGGGATATCATACATTTTATAATAATAAATTCTTTATTTATATCGCGCACACAGATTTAACAAAAAGTTACGCAGCGCTGGCACAAAGCATTTCAAATTGTTCCTGTCTCCAGGGGCTACAATCGTAAACAACCTACAGTATGTTTGGAGTGTGGGGAGCGAACCGGAAGTAACCCGGAAGGAAACCCACGCAGAACACGAGAGCACATACAAACTCTTTGCAGACCTTGGTGTGTGATTCAAACCCGGACCCCAACTGCTGCAAGGCAAAGTGCTATACCACACTCATCCAACCCCGTTGCGGTTCCGTCCCTCCCGCGCAGTGATAGGTCTATATTAACGTCCCGGCTGTCTTCGCGATTTGTGTGACTGTCCCTTCATATAACTTCCCATGGAACTTGAACATCTACATACTGAGTGTTTCCATATCTGTCCGGAATGTCCCCTGACCTCATTATAACGTTTTCTATGGATAAAGTTTTGTCTAATAAAGCTTAATGGAGGCATATTTTGGGCACTTAGAGGGGATATTAACCAACTAGTCGATAACTCATCCCTCTGATCTCAGCAAAATCCTGCGGCAGCATGCTCTCGGTAGGACTATTTATTCACAACCATATTATAGCGATATTTCAGTCCACTTCATTCTTGCTGGAGGGGACCTGTAATATAATAGTATTAACAGTCTCTTCTGACAGTAAGTGGATGGAGCCAGCACAGCAATGTGCCATAATCTCTGGTACAACAACCATTTCTTGGATCTATTTTAAGAAACTCGAATAAATTCTAGACAATCTATTAATGAGTTCATAACTCTCGCAGTTAATGGCAGATTGTACTTGATTATGCCAAGCACTGAGATACTGAATATACGAAGTTATGGTGCAGTAACATGCCAGCGACTTTGTATAGAAAGCAACCCAACGCGTTCCAGAGATCTCTCTGCTTATGTGCCATTAGAACGGTCCACAGTGGCTTTAATAGACAGAGCGAATGACTGGGGACACAGAACCCTACCACTTTTATTCAGTGAATTATTTGTTGATATGTACCCGATGATGCAGACAATGGACAAAGGTCCTCGCTGACGGTCAGCTGTTGTGTAAAATATTCCAGTGATCCACAACAAAATGAGTTAAAGAGTGACAATCGCAGAAATGTATGGTGGAACCCTACAACTAGGCTTAGGCCTGTCCGGCTATGTATGCCGGATGGAGAGGAAGAGTGGTGATCCTCCCTCTCCATAGCCATAACCAGGGCCGATAAAAGGAGGGGCTCCTGGGTCTCGAGCCCGGGCCCCCACCACTTTCACTTTTTAAGGGCCCCCACCAGTTTTTCGACGTCAGCTCAGCCCATGGCTGCCCGCATCACACATAGGGTCTAGGATGTCAGCTGTGTCGATTAGAACACATCTGCCATCGCTAGGGAGATTGCCGATCCTGTTTTGGCGGCAAGCAGGTTGTGATGGTACGCTGTGGCGAGTGATTGGAAGACTTGTTGGAAGGCCCCCCCACCAATTTGTGCCCAGAGCCCCCCACTACCCTTAATCCGCCCTGGCCATACAAGGGGAAAAGATATGTCATGTCCTATCTTTTCCCGTGTACGGAGCAGTAGGTGGCCGCACCCGTCAGTACTGTATCACTTCGTGTGGCCATTGCCATCTATAGGACATAGTCCGTCCCCCATATGGTAGTGGAATGCAGCCTTAGAGCACAACATCCTAGCATGTGAGCACACCCTCAGGATATGACTAGTTCTCAGATAAATCTGACGTCTTGTGGAATAAGTCTCTGCTAAGCTTCTTACTAACTCTTCTCATGTCATTTATCAGAATAGATAAGGTTGTAAAGGTAGTTGGTGCATCCAGTCCAAATTATATTCTATCTCTCTCTAATTCACCCTTCCTTCCCACTGGTCATCTTCTTCTAGTTGTTCTTCTTCAATTCTTTTTCCTCCAAGTTCCCATCTTCTTTTTTTTTTCCTTCCTTCTTTCCTTTCTTCACTTCTTAACCTTTTTTCTTACTTTCCTTCCGTCCAACTCCACTCCCTTCTTTCCTTTCTTCCATCTTTCTTCTTTCATCTTCTTCTGTCTTCTGGCTGTTCTTCGTAACTGCTTTTCTTTCTTTCTTTCTTTATTTCTTTCTTTTCATCCGACTTCTTCTGAACATTTTTTTCTTCCCTATTTCAATTCCCCTTTCCTCTTTCTTTCCTTCAACTTCTTTAGCTTCCACTGTTTTCTTTCTATTTTCTTTCCTTCCACCGGTATTCTTCAGTCCTTTTTCTTTCCTTTCTCTTCTTTCGACCTTTCTTCTTTTTCCTTCCTTATTTCTTATCCTTCTTACATTCCATCTTTCTGTTATCCTTTTTCCTTCTTTTCCATTTTCATCTTGGTATGTTTTATCAATCCCTAATGTCTCAGCACAGCATAGAGTTGGCATCTACAGCAAGTAATAGTTTCATGCTGGGAGGACGTGCAATTATGTTCCCTTCTATACTAGCTGTAATAATTATATTTATTTATTTAATAGCACCTAAAGTTCCGTAGCGCTTCTAATAACATAAAGTGTCATATACAAATTTATCTACTACCAGATATACAAACAGTCATATGGAACAATAGGAGTGAGCGTCCCTCTCACCAGAGCTTTACAGACTATAGGAGAGTGATGCGATCTAGCATAGGAATGAGCACAAGAGCTTACAGTCTATGAGGATGAGGGGGTGACACAAGAGCTTACAGTCTATGAGGATGAGGGGGGACACAGATTACAGTCTATGAGGATGAGGGGTGACACAAGAGCTTACAGTCTATGAGGATGAGGGGTGACACAAGACATCCTTAGAATTAATCCCTAATGGATACAGAACCTGATGCCTGGTGGGCCCCAGCCACTATGATGTCACTGCCGTTTTAGGAGGGTTCCGATTCTATAAGTTCCTCAAGTTCAGAATATACTATTGCAGTAGCAAAATATCAGCAATATATATCATGACCAGGATAGGGCTGAGTCGTAGGAACGGCTCACAGAGCAGAAAAAGGAACCCTCCTTATCCAAACTAAATAAAAACGCACACATTTTTATTGTTGGAAAAGTGCTGGTCACAGCTTTATTTATTCTTTGAAAATCTGTAAAATATAAACTTTATTAAACATATATTAACAATTGCAAAATATACAGAATACGTTAAATCCACTGCCTATTGACAGCTTCATCCCTATGTACATAAATAGGGAGTAAGCTGTCAATCAACCACAGGCGATTTTCTTGTCACACATGGCATCATGGGATATGTAGTTCCCTGTAGGCATTCAGTACTGAGTCCTGCAATCAGAAGCCAGATTTACTCTCTAGTATTAAGCTGTAGGACACGGTATTGGGGGCTGGTAAATATCATTTCTTACACTTGTACAGTATATTATAGACTATTAGTAGTATAGCAGTGTGTGACCTCCCACTTAACATCTTCTACATCTTCTTCCAGAACTCCAACTTGATCCACCAGAAAGTGTCTCCTCCGACAGAGCGGCACGGGTCTCCCATCTTGTCATTCATCATCCTGGAGCAGTTCAATGCCATCCGCCTGGTGCAGAGCATCCACCAGTCCCTGGCCGCCCTCAGTAAGGTCATCAGAGGGACGTCACTGCTGACCTCAGATGTACACAAGCTGGCCAGTGCTTTACTAGAGCAGAAGGTAAGTCAGGCCTCACAGTCTCTGCTCACTCCAAGGTGTTAGGCTCAGATTAAAGGATTAAAAGTGAGAGGTTTTCATTGTGATTATTAATCCCTGAGTCTTATCTAATGCTTAATATTCTGGGCCGTCGACTATGCAGCTGTCTCATCAGGCTTCTACTTCGTCATAGACTTTGAATGTGCCCCTTATTTTGTAGATGCAGCAAGAAATCCATATAAAATATGCACAGTTATAAACTCAGGTGGGTACCCGGGGGAGCAGGGAAATACACATAGATGGCCATCATACAACATGCATGTATAAAATAACCTGGGGGGATTATTTAACACTTGATTATGATTTTAAATACACATTTGGAAATTTGGATATGATCCACCCCAATAACAGATATAGGAACAAAGTAGTCTCTATTTCTAGAGAACCAGTTGACTGTCCCCTCATACCAGAAACAGTCAGAGACCAGGACCAGGCACAGGGTACTGACAGGACCCTCATACCAGAAACAGTCAGAGACCAGGACCAGGCACAGGATACTGACAGGACCCGGCCTTGGCTTATACTCGAGTCGGCTTATACTCGAGTATATACGGTATATGTATTTCTTCAACTAGATGTTATTAAAAAAATGTACATCTGTGGAGGTAGTATCCTATATATGTAGTCACATGGTCCCTTAGAGACGAGATAGCTGTCCTTGGATCCGACCACCTCCGTACTCTACCAGCAGAGTGGAGGTGGTCATACGCATGTGTTACTCAGTCACCTGACCACCCGGAATTAGTGTTCATTACCGCAGGACAACATTCGGTAACCTCTAAACATTTCATATGCAAAAATAGCTTTTTTTTTTTTGGTGTAATCCCTCCATCATTGGTGGTCGTATCCAAATACTGCTGTTCTTCGTTTCTAAGGGACAACATGGCTACATTTATGGGAAATTATCTTGACACAGGTACATTTTTGTAATAACATCCAATTGAAGTATGTATATCCCTGAAGGATTAACTTGAATGTGATTGCTCTGGTGAGAATACCCCTTTAAACTTTTGAACAATAATGTATACTTTTATTTTTGTGACAACCAAAGTCATAGTTTCCATAAATTCCTCCCCCGCCCCATCCACTGCCTATTGACAGCTTCATCCCTATGTACATAAATAGGGAGTAAGCTGTCAATCAACCACAGGCGATTTTCTTGTCACACATGGCATCATGGGATATGTAGTTCACTGTAGGCATTCACTACTGATTCCTGCAATCGGAAGCCAGATTTACTCTCTAGTATTAAGCTGTAGGACACGGTATTGGGGGCTGGTAAATATCATTTCTTACACTTGTACAGTATATTATAGACTATTACAAGTATATCAGTGTGTGACCTCCCACTTAACATCTTCTACATCTTCTTCCAGAACTCCAACTTGATCCACCAGAAAGTGTCTCCTCCGACAGAGCGGCACGGGTCTCCCATCTTGTCATTCATCATCCTGGAGCAGTTCAATGCCATCCGCCTGGTGCAGAGCATCCACCAGTCCCTGGCCGCCCTCAGTAAGGTCATCAGAGGGACGTCACTGCTGACCTCAGATGTACACAAGCTGGCCAGTGCTTTATTAGAGCAGAAGGTAAGTCAGGCCTCACAGTCTCTGCTCACTCCAAGGTGTTAGGCTCAGATTAAAGGATTAAAAGTGAGAGGTTGTGATTATTAATCCCTGAGTCTTACCTAATGCTTAATATTCTGGGCCGACGACTATGCAGCCGTCTCATCAGGCTTCTACTTCGTCATAGACTTTGAATGTGCCCCTTATTTTGTAGATGCATCAAGAAATCCATATAAAATATGCATAGTTATAAACTCAGGTGGGTACCCAGGGAGCAGGGAGATGTCCCCGGTGGACTCCAAAGTGTCAAACTACACATAGATGGCCATCATACAACATGCATGTATAAAATAACCTGGGGGGATTATTTAACACTTGATTATGATTTTAAATACACATTTGGAAATTTGGATATGATCCACCCCAATAACAGATATAGGAACAAAGTAGTCTCTATTTCTAGAGAACCAGTTGACTGTCCCCTCATACCAGAAACAGCCAGAGACCAGGACCAGGCACAGGATACTGACAGGACCCTCATACCAGAGACAGTCAGAGACCAGGACCAGGCACAGGATACTGACAGGACCCTCATACCAGAGACAGTCAGAGACCAGGACCAGGCACAGGATACTGACAGGACCCTCATACCAGAAACAGCCAGAGACCAGGACCAGGCACAGGATACTGACAGGACCGCTCATACCAGAAACAACCAGAGACCAGGACCAGCACAGTATACTGACAGGACCCTCATACCAGAAACAGTCATAGACCAGGACCGCACAGGATACTGCAGACCCTCATACAGAACAGCCGAACCAGACAGCACAGTTACTGACAGGACCCTCATACCAGAAACGTCAGACCAGGACCAGGCCCCATACTGACAGACCCTCATACCAGAAACGCCAGAGACCAGGACCAGGCACAGGATACTGCAGGACCCTCATACCAGAACAGTCAGAGACCAGGACCAGACACAGGATACTGACAGGACCCTCATACCAGAAACAGTCCAGAGACCAACCAGGCAACAGGATACTGACAGGACCCTCATACCAGAAACAGCCAGAGACCAGGACCAGGCACAGTACTGACAGGACCCTCATACCAGAAACAGTCAGAGACCAGACCATGCACAGGATACTGACAGGACCCTCATACCAGAAACAGTCCAGAACCAGGACCAGGCACAGATACTGACAGGACCCCATATGCCAGAAACAGTCAGAGACCAGGACCAGGCACATGATACTGACAGGACCCTCTACCAGAAACAGTCAGAGCCAGGACCAGGCACAGGATACTGACCAGGACCCTCATACCAGAAACAGCAGAGACCAGGACCAGCACAGGGAAAAAAAAATACCTGACAGGACCCCTCATACCAGAAAGCAGTCAGAGACCAGGACCAGGCCACAGGAATACTGACAGGACCCTCATACCAGAAACAGCCAGAGACCAGGACCAGGCACAGGATCTGACATGACCCTCATACCGAAAACGAGACGCAGCCAGGCACAGGATACTGACAGGACCCTCATACCAGAAACAGTCAGAGACCAGGACCAGGCACAGGATACTGACAGGACCCTCATACCAAAACAGTCAGAGGACCAGACAGGCACAGGATACTGCAGGACCCTCGTACCAGAACAGTCAGAGCCAGGACCAGGCACAGGATCTGACAGGACCCCAATACCAGAAACAGCAAGACCAGACCAGGCACAGGATACTGACAGGAAACCCCTCATACCAAAACAGTCAGAGACCAGGACCAGGCACAGATACTGACAGGACCCTCATACCAAAACATAGACCAGGACCAGGCAGCAGGATAACGGACAGGCCCTCATACAGAAACAGTCAGAGACTCAGGACCAGCACAGGATACTACAGACCCTCATACCAAAAACCAGAGACCAGGACCAGGCACAGATACTGACAGACCCTCATACCAGAAACAGCATAGACCAGGACCATGCACGATACTGACAGGACCCTCATACCAGAAACAAGCCAGAGACCAGGACCAGGCACAGGATACTGACAGGACCTTATACCAGAAACAGTCAAGACCAGGACCGGCACAGGATACTGACAGGACCCTCTATACCAGAAAGTCAGAGACCGGACCAGCACAGATACTGACGGACCCTTATACCAGAAACAGTCAGAGACCAGACCAGGCACAGGATACTGACAGGACCCTCATACCAAAACAGCCAAGACCGGACCACAGGCACAGGATACTGACAGGACCCTCATACCAAAACAGCAGAGACCAGGACGCAGCACAGGATCTGACAGCCCTCATACCAGAAACGTCAGAGACCAGGACCAGCACAGGATACTGACAGGACCCTCATACCAGAAACAGTCAAGACCAGGACCAGGCACAGGATACTGACAGACCCCATAACCAGAAACAGTCAGACAAGGACCAGCAGCACGATACTGACAGACCCTCATACCAGAAACATTCAGAGACCAGGACCAGGCCCAGGATACTGACGGACCCTCATACCAGAAACAGCCAGAGACCAGGACCAACCAGGATACTGACAGACCCTCGATACCAGAACCAGTCCAGAGACAAGGACCAGGCACAGGATACTGACAGGACCCTCATGACCAAACAGTCAAGACCAGGACCAGCACAGATACTGACAGGACCCTCATACCAGAAACAGTCAGAGACCAGACCAGGCACAGGATACTGACAGACCCTCATACCAGAAACAGCCAGAGACCAGACCAGGCACAGAATACTGAACAGGACCCTCATACCACAAACAGCCAGAGAACCGGACCAGCACAGGATACTGACAGGACCCTCATACCAGAAAACATCCAGAGACCGGGACCAGGCACAGGATACTGACAGGACCCTCATTACCAGAAACAAGTCAGACCAGACCAGGCACAGGATACTGACAGTACCCTCATACCAGAAACAGTCAGAGAACAGACCACACAGGATACTGACGGACCCCTCATCCAGAAACAGCCAGAGACCAACCAGAAGACAGTGATACTGACAGGAACCCTCATCCAAGAAACAGCAAGACCAGGACCACACAGGATACTGACAGGGACCCCTCATACCAGAAAAATCAGAGACCAGACCAAGCACAGGATACTGACAGGACCCTCATACAGAAACATCAGAGACCAGGACCAGGCACAGATACTGACAGGACCCTCATACCAGAAACCGTCAGAGACCAGGACCAGCACAGATACTGACAGACCCATACCAGAAACAGTCAGAGACCAGGACCAGGCACAGGATACTGACAGACCCCTCATACCAGCAACACCGTAGACCGTGACCAGGCACAGGATACTGACAGGAACCTCATACCAAAAAGCCAGAGACCAGGACCAGGCACAGCATACTGACAGGACCCTCATACCAGAAACTCAGAGACCGGGACCAGGCACAGGATACTGACAGGACCCTCATACCAGAACATCAGAGACCAGGACCAGGCACTATACTGACAGACCCTACCAGAAACCAGTCACCATAGACGCCTTGGAATCCCAGCACAGGATACTGACAGGACCCTCATCCAAAGACATCAGAGACCAGGACCAGCACAGGATACTACGGACCCTTCATACCAGAAACAGTCAGAGACAGGACCAGACACAGTGACTCTGACATGACCCCCATACTACAGAACAGTCAGAGACCAGACCCATGGCACATCATACTGACAGGACCCTACCATAAACATGCACCAGGAGGACTCAGGACCAGGCCACAGGATACGAAAAGGCCCTCATACCAGAAACGCCAGAACCAGGTCCAGACACATGGATACTGACAGGACCCCCATACCATAAACAGTCCAGAGACCTGACCAGGCACAGGATACTGACAGAACCTCATACCAAAAAGTCAGCGACCTGCCAAACCAGCACGGATACGACCAGGACCCCATACCAGAAACAGTCAGAGACCAGGACCAGGCCAGGATACTGACAGGACCCCCCCCATACCAGAACATCAGAGAACTCGGGACCTAGGCACAGGATAACTGACATGGCCCTCATATATCCAGAAACAGTCAAGAGACCATGGCCAGGCACAGGATACTGACAGGACCCTAACCTCCTACCAGAAACAGTCAGAGACCATGGACCAGCACAGATAACGACAGCCTCATACCAGAAACAGCCAGAGACCAGGACCCTGCTACCAGAAACAATGATAGTAAGGATAGTGGAATTGTATTGGTGTCGTGCTGTATTCGGGAACCTAGAATACACCTTAAGTGTTACATATCGTGTCGCAGTCGCTGTTAGGTACTCTCCAAGGCTCTGCGCAGCTAAAAATATGGGTTATTATCAGTATAATAACATTGGTCTTTTTTCACATTATTATAAAATATCTCTTCAATGGGTTGGCCATAAGTTCCTGTTATTAATGGCCTTCCTTAGGCAAGGCTGTCCATATCTGAATATATGGGTGCACATCAGACCGACGTACTCTGGCTCCTGTTTTCTATTCATCCAAGCTTCAAATACTGAATAGAAAAAACAATCTAAATCTTCCAGTACAAGGAGGGTATGTGTGTGGTGTTTAGTGAATTAAGGGCTAATAGTGGATGTCCCTCCATCTGTAGGCCATGCCTGGGACTTCATGGTGATGTTCCCTCTATCAGGGCGTCGACATGTCCTTCTTTTCCACACACGTTCCAATTTGAGTGATTATAATCTCCATTTTTTAGATAGAACCTGTGGACAGCATTGACACTGCCAGATGTACATTTCTGTTTCGCTTTGTAAATTCATCAGGCTCAGAAGGAGATGTGAGACAATTGTGACTCCTGCAGGTTGTCACCAGGCACTGCACACAGGGGGGTTTTGTAGGGAAGGGCCTGGGAAAGATGTCATGCCAGTGCTCCCATCTCCAGGCTGTCTGAGGTGACCACAATGGGGGGATGTGACAGCTTCCATCCTGATGTGCTCGGCGGTGTCCTAGACGGAATAACGCAGAGGACAATTAGAGAGGTAGCAATCCCAGTATAAGAGGCAAAAGGAGTCTAAATGTTATCAATCACCATCAACCTGGTTGTAAAAGGGGATTCCTTGGCATATTGTGGGCGGTGTGTGCATTTTTCTATACAAAGATTGCAGAATAGTGACCCACAACAAAGCCTCATCTCTTTCGTCTTCCCCTTTCTTGCTCTTTTGTTCAGTGTTTATAGAGTCTGTAAGAGAATAATTTGGACATCTTCTGTGTCTCTCTTAGCCGCTACCCATGGGAGTATGTGCCACCTCTGATTCTCACTGGTCACCCCCCATAACCTACTCGCCGTACAAAAAGTAAGAAGTGGGAGAACACGTCAACGAGCCTATTTGTTTGCTTGCATCAGAAAGCCAGGGGGGGGGGCCTGCATTAGGGGGCATCAAACTGTTCATTTGCACAGGGCCCCCTGCATGTGGACTTTTGTGGGCAGAGGATGTATTACTCCTTTAATAGCACTTAGATGAAAGCCCGGGAGATGACGATGCTTATCATCTATCTCCTGTCTATGTATCTATCATCTATCTTTATAGTTATTTATCTACTATATTACATTGTTTCCTAAAAAATCCCCCTATCTATCTATCATTTATTATTATTTATCTATTATTTATCTCACCATGTATCTACTATCTTTTTATCTATCTAGAATCTAAATCTACCCTTCCTCCTATCCTTAGCTCATCATCTCTATCTCCTCATCTCTTATATCCATTTACTCTCCTATCTAATTATCTACCATCGATCAATCGATCTTTTATCTCTCTCTATTCTTATACTGTTATAACTGTCAAATACGGAGGGCTGTTGAGAATAATGCAGCTTCATTCGGTTTTACCAGAGTCTTTCTCTTCTTTCTCCTTGCATCATGTCTCTATATTGAGAAGGGCTGCGCAATACAAAAGATTTGACACCATTTTCCCCACACTATCCTGGGCTTGTGCCCATAATAGCCAATGATCCTAGCAAGTAACCTGACTGCTATGCTGCATCATTGGAAGCATGGGCCGTTCTCTAGTATAAGTTTAAAGTTAACACGGGGGTTACACGCTACACTTTTGCACTTTACTGTTGATCATTGTTCTTCTTCCTCCATCTTAACTGACTACAAACTTTCCTTCACAGCAAAGTTAAGAATCATTATGGGATAAACATGATTACTTCTAGATCCAGCAGGCACTTTTAAAAATTATCTATTATCTGGGGGTGTTACCATAGCCCCTCCTTGCTGTGGTTTATGGGCTATTACACTGTGCTGGAGTACTTCCCACCCTCCCACTGTGTGTTGGAACTTCCTAGGTTGCAGGGAGATTTACATCAGGAAGGGAGAGGGGAATGCTGATGAAGAGATGAGAAGACATTTGGGCAGATTTATTTACATTACAACGACATTTACAAAACGTCCCTGTCCATCCAGCGGCACGTTCTCCTACGAGATTTGGGTCTTTCGTTCCGGGCGATTTCACTAAGTCGTGCGTCCCGATGTCCACCAGGCACCATTGTCGCGCTGCCGCCTAGGTCCCCAGTGGCTCGTGAGTTCCCCTTGTTCTTCTCAGTGCATGGAAGTGCTTGATTTTTAGGACCACTTCGTTTTTTAAATTCCGCTTTTTTCGAATCTCCCCCAGTGGACTCTGGCGGAATTCGCGGCAAAACTGAAAAAGGTCGGGAAACCCAACGAAAGTGGCGGGTGCGGTCCGCAGACCGTTAGTAATAAGCCCCATAGTAACTGCCTGTGAAGCTGGGCTGCAGCAGAGGGACACAAATTTGGGAACCGCCTCAGTAGCCTTTACGCTCATTATTATAATTTTGAAAATTGTTTAAGGAAGAGTCAATGGATAACCAGATTATAATAAGATTACCACAGTCACGGTGCCATCTTTTGATGGTAATTTTCCTTAAGAACTTGCACAATGCTGTAAGCCCTCCTGTACTGTTATTTTCCCGGCTACATCTGCCCTTCGTATCAATATAAATGTTTGGGAATGAGTTTCTGACTGGGATAAATAATGCTTTGTCTGTTGCCAGCCTAGTAAAATAGGCAAGAATGAGGCCAAATATCACAATGACTTTTATTTGGCCAATATTTCGTCATTGTTTACAAGCTTCTTTCTCAATCCACTACAATTCTGTCAAGTGCAAAAAAATTATTTTTCAAACGTTCAGCTATTTGCAGAATGAAAAAAGCGAGAGACGCACGTTTATTTAGACAAAAAAAACGCAAATATGGAGTCATGGGAGTAGTGGTTTAGTCTCCCACCCTCCTCACCATGACAAAGGCTGTGTGCTAAAATGGGCCTTTTTAAAGGGGTGGTCCACACATTTTGATTGATGGCCATCAATATCTGCTTTGTAAGGGGCCAAATATAGAGAACAGATCCCGATGTCTCCATGTGACCTTGGCTTGGGATGGCTCCTATTAAATATGGCTTCCTCTACTATTGCGAGATAGGTGGCTTATTATTTAGATAGATTCATCAATGGAGATTTGTGGGCGGTTGATGACTATCCTGATGATCTGGTTAAGGTGCCTCAGGATATGTTGTAGTAGTCACAAAACTTAGCAGAAATATTGCCGCACATTGTGTAGTATTGATACTTATGTTTCTCACACCATTCACCTTAGCTGCAGTACCCCCGTGTACAACCACTAGGGCATGTGGCGCCCTCTATCCTAAGGCGACTGAGTGCCCAAACTACAACCAAAATCCAGTTATTTACCGTGAATGCCCAACATGGAATTTTAACATAACTTATTGCTACCTGTTCTTTCTTCCTCATCTTTCATTGTACGCCCCCCTGAGGTCCACCAATACGTTGAAAGGAAGGTGACAATTCAACTCGTTTGGTAGACTTCTCTCCCAGTGTCTCTTGTAGAAGATGTGGGTCCATCATCAGCATTACCTTGAAATTATGCAGTTTGTCAACACCTTCTTGCTTTTTTTCTTCCCGGTGTTCTCGTCAAACAGCCAATGAATGTTGCTTTAAAATAGCCTGATTAGCAAGCGTCTCCTCCTTAAGTTGCCTTGGTACTGCAGAAGATTTTGGTGATTTGGTCCTATTTTGGTGAACTCTGGTCCGACGCGATGGGCTGAGGTGCCCACAGAATTGCTCCGAGTGCCCCTCTGGCACCCGTGCCATGGTTCGGCCACCACTGGAAAGGGGCACTAGTGGTGACAGCAATGTGCCTAGTCATAATAAAGATCCGCCTCAAAATTCACCGCAATCACTGCAGGTCGAATTCATCAGATATCAGCCGGTGGAGTACATAGCTACAACCCGTCAAGAACCAGGGTCCTCTTACAGGTTTTTTAAAAAAAAAAAAAAATAATATCGACCTGACTAGATCTACAGCTCTCCTGATGTCTTTTCATTCATTTACAACAGTGTCCGCTCGCCTGGCAAGCAAATGGGAAGGCCCAGAAGACCCTCTCCATTACCTCAGAGTACTCGTACCAGAGCGGTGGTCATACATGTACAGTGAACCCGTGGTCATAAACCATAACTTACTTAGTCAGATGGGGGCGTCAACCTTGTACTGTCGCAGTCGGAGCAGTATGATTAGATTATATATCTGTGTGGGGTCATTTATAAGGGCCCGATTCGCGTATTTCCCGACGTTTTAAACCCGAATATTTCTCGATTGTCGCCGATTGTTATCCTGAATTGCCCCGGGATTGTGGCTCGCGCGATCGGATTGTGGCGCATCGGTGCCGGCATGGCGCGCGACGGAAAGCGGGGGGGGGCCCCCCGTGGCCGAACGAAAACCTGACGTATTCAGAAAACCGCCGCATTTAAAATCCGAAAAATTGTCTGCTTTGGTAGGCACGTTACCTCCGTGGGAGCGCTTACCGGTACCTTCACCTGGTCCGAGTGGTGCATTCCGGCGCATGAGATGACTTTCAGCGGAGGAATAACCCTCTTACCTCCTTAAAATCCGCCAGACCCGAATCCAGAGCATAAGAACGGCCATGATCGGATGGGCCGGGTAGTAAATTTGCCCCTGTATGTCTTGGCTGTATTTCCTGCTCTTTCTGACTTCTGTAGACTGTTTACCTGCAGGCTCCATAGGGGGGCGCTTTCAAGGTTACTCATCTCCGAATAATGAAAAATTGACCACTAGGAAAAAAATTGGTATTCATTTCATCTTTTATGAAATTCGCGCACATGCAAATGTTTGATTACGTCACCATTATCTTCTGTAGTAAATACAGTCCTTCATATAAAATCAGTCACACCGAACGCTCGTGGGCACCGAGACGTGCCATATGCCGCTGGTTTTGTTAGCAACACATGGGCACTACTACTACTACATATTAGCGCCTTCTGCATATCAATAGACAGCACAAGTAAAAGTTTTTTTTTTTTTTTAACTTTCATTACATTGATGACCTATCCAGATTGGTCCTAAATATCAGACCATGAAACAAATGGAGTCCGAAAGTCAAACTCTCGATCTCCATGTAGCGATCACCTCACCCCCCGGAACTGCTGCTCTCACGACTCATATTTAAGTGAAACCATCTTTTCAATCTTATATTCATCCATTCTATTCCTCTCTTAGTCTACTTCTCTTCCCACCCGCACAGTTACATTCACCCAAAATCTCCTACAAACTTCTCTCATGATCCACAGGGGTCTCCCGTGTCATATTTCCATTGAGCATATGTTTTTTTTACTCAACGCAGAATAATGGAGATGTGTTTTTTGTATCTTTTTTTTATAATCGATCAGCATAAAAACAATGAGCAAACAAACAAATAAAAAAAGATGTTAGACTCACTGTCTAGGATATATACACTGTAGGGGGTAAAATCCAAGTAATGTATCATAGAAGCAACTTAGACGGTAATCATGTATATCCTATAATCCCCATTAAACTCTATCAAACCTGCGGCGGGGTAACAGTGTAATTGTCGTACAGCTGGTAAAGATGTCGGACACGTATTCATGAGGGGGGGCGTTGGGGTGGGTCTTTTCTCTTGGCTTCACTCTTGTCCACCATAGAAGCGAGCGTGTCGGTCCGAGGAAGAGCGCGCTCGGACCCCCCCTCAGAATACATCAGACACTCTTTGCGATCGGTCGGCGATGATTACACTATACCCTGCCGCAGTGTTAGATAGCGTTATCGAGGTTTCCGGTAACGCTACACTCCAACACTCGGCGTTTTTTCAGCACTGGGAGCTGCTTACTGATTAGTAAGCAGACTCCTAGTGCCGGAAATTTGTGGTGACAGGTCCTCTTTAATAAAAGTAATCCGATAAGGGTACAACAAGAAAAACGAAAGACATATCGAGGTGTGGGGGGATAAAAAACCCGGTTTAATTGGGGAAATATAATTAGTGGGAATATCATGGGGCTAGAAATAGACAACAGAGTAGATTACTGATATTGAAGTCAGTGGTCACTTTTTGTACAATCCTCAAAATGGTAGCATTGATGGTATCATCTCATCTGGCAAAAAATGACACCACCCACAGCTCCGTACACTGAAGTATGAAAAAGTTATTAGCGCCAGAAAACATTATGAAACCTATATAAATTTGGTATCCCCGTGATCGTACCGACCCAAGGCATCAATAAGACATGTCATTTGTAGCGAACAGTAAAAGCCGTAAAAGCCAAGCCCACAAGAATACAGCACAAATGTGTTTTTTCACCAATTTCACTGCAGTTGGAATTTTTTTTCCCGCTTCCCAGTACATGGCATGGAATATTATCAGAGATCGATGGATGAAGCAGCACTCCAAAGAAAATAAAGTGAAAACTTTTTATTCCACTGCGGATGCGACGTTTTGTCTTTTCTATAAAGACTTGAAAATGTCTTTATAGAAAAGACGAAACGTCGCATCCGCGGTGGAATAAAAAGTTTTCACTTTATTTTCTTTGGAGTGCTGCTCCATCCATCGATCTCTGCTAGTACTGGTGGGGTTTGTCGGACCCCTGGCGAAGACCTGCACCCTACTGCCTTCCCATGGTGCCGCTCCACCATCTTTTCTCTTTACTGGCATGGAATATTAAATACCATTACTAGGAAGTGCAATTTGTTACACAGAAAACAAGCCCATACACAGCTCTGTACATGGAAAAACAAAAAAGTTATAAATCAGAGACCGTCTACATAAAATAAAACGGAAGGTGTGCATTGATTCATTGAAGAATGGAAAAAAAATTTTTTATCACCAGGATGATATATTTTTTGTACTACACGAGAAGGACTTGTGTCATTTGCACATAAAATACAGCATATGCTCATCACACATACACACACGTACACTCATACAGCATATACACATCCCATATACACACACACATACAATCATACAGCATATACACATCTCATATACACACACATACAGTCATACAGCATATACACATCCCATATACACACATGTACAGTCATACATTCTTTTCCTCGCAAACTACAAGAGAAAACTGGCACAGCCAAAATAATAGAGCTGGGCCATAATCTGCCAGATTTACTGCTAATTCTGATACTTGTGATGGGTATTTTGCAAAAGGAACACCCAACCATGGCCTTTGAATCTAAAGAGATATAGGGGTTATGTAACACTCGACAATGTGATGATGGGGCTGGAATAGTCCAATAGTAGTTCATTGGCTCATCTCTTTAGGTGGATGGCATCCAGAACTTGCAGCTGTTCTTCAACTCCATCTAGATGCTCTGATTATGGGTTTGAAACATGTGTACTTTAAAAATTGCTCTTAGTGTCCAAGGTTTTGTAAGGATTCTTGCTACGTTGCTTAGATGTCGGAGCAATAAGGCCCTTTAGCACATGTAGTCATTTGTTTCTGATGTCTACAGTTACGACTTGGCCTCTTATCTTAACCTTGTTCTCCTGCTCTGTTGCCAGCTCTGACCTCTGCCTGCTTTTTCCTCTGCCTTCCATGATACCTGTACCTTTAGACAACATCTTCTTTGCCAAAAACACCTGTCCACCAGTTAGCTCTAACTGTTTAAGGCTACTTCAAGGGGCATCAACATGAGGGTTCCTTGTCCATCAGAGACTCAGCACAGGTAGTCGTTCCGCTGTGTAAGAGGCACTCACGTGCTAGTATCATTGATGGTTCCGCTACTTTGACAGTAAGCCCATCCACTTACTCGACAACGCCCCTTAGTTACAACGACGCTCGTGGATATTGTGGGTAATGGGGTTACTTGGTGATCTGGTATGTAGAATGCTGAGAGTGCTAAGCATAATCACATGCTTGTGAGGAAGCCTTAGTCAGCAGGTGTTCTGGTAAATGGAGATGATGTCTTGTTGTTGTTAATGCGGTTCTATCGACACTCACAATCATTGTTTGCAAAATCTCCAGAGTTGTCGACAGGGGAGAGCCACTAAAAAGTTCTGGCTGCGGTTTAGCGAATGATATAGAAATATAGCAGTTCCGGACTGACATATCGAAATTCTACCTTATCGATACAGAAAGCCTATGGCAGCCTATCTGTGTCACTGTAACCGGTGGGGACTGTCGGTGTAAGTTGTGTTGCAATTATGGTGTAGTTACTATTGGGTGGGTTTTAGGGGGTGAGATTGGGGGGCGAGGGACCGTGTCGGGCCCATTTAGTGAGCTGCCCGGACGGGCTGGATGGGGGGGCAGGCTTGTGGGGCATATGGATTACAATTAAGTAGGCAGGGACATGCTGGGGGGCTCATGTTTCAGGTCTCACCGGGTCCTGGTCTCTGCCCTCGGCGTCGCTTGCAGCCCTTGTGCCACCGCCTTGTGGCTATCGGCTCCATCTTGTCAGCACCGCAGCGACCATTTTCCCAAGCCCGCTAAAACTGTCAGTAATGTTATAGGTTCCCTTATGCGTTTGCTCACGGGTTTGAAAGAACTTTTTGTCCTGCTAGCTCGGTTGTCTAATGGTTGGGAACAAGGCGGAGAACCCATGCTAATCCCCACGGGGCAAAGAGATCACACGGGCCGCGCTTCACTAGACCGGAACTACACGCTACTACTGAAACAGCCACATAGGGTACGGTATATTTTCACTGGTCTCATCCAGCGGTGAACACGTGGGTGTCTGTGCAAGTTAAGACACTAATTTGTGGCATTTGTCTATGGGTAAAGACCGTCTGTTGATAATAACAGACTGTAATGAATATGGAGAGATAAGTGTCACCGGGTAAAGTCAGTGCCTGTCTCTCTAGAGGCCTTTAGGAACGAGTTGCCGTCTTGTAATGATACAACGCAGAGACCAGCAAGCCTCACCCCCCGTCCAGGGGGCCGCAGTGGCCCACCGCGCAGGGCCCCCACATGTCTGAAAACCACCTAAGCTTGGATTCTTTTGTTATAATGATCTTACGACTCACCAATGCTGTTGCCTCTTGTACAACCCGTTACATAGATCGTTCGGAACCGGACACTTTAGGGTGGTAGATTGTCGCCAATGGAGTGCTGCGTATCACCGTATGTTGTGATGGGGGACCCAGCTGGGCAGCTTCTGGGCCGTGCTTGCTCAGATAATAGCAATATTGACCTCAATTATATTCACAGGCCCCTGCTGTTTTCTCTCACTCTACATTGTAGTGCGTGCGGCGTCGCAAACGACGGGCGCAGGACAGCCGTAGCGTCTCCCGACTGTCTGTTAATCTCGCACATGCGCAGTAGGCTTAGCTTCTTGGCGCAGTTCGGGTTGACATCACACGCGCCCGGGGCTGTCTGCTGTGCTTGCCCCGACCCTACAGTGGGAGGGAAAGCGAGGGGTTGAAATAAGTTTAGAATCCGACTGAGCCGAGGATTGGATACTGCGGTGGCTAGCCGAGGGACGGTGTAGGCCGCCTCTCAGCTCATTTGCGATCAAGAGGTCGATATTGTGTCCTGTTATAAAGCTGGGCCTGGATGCATGCCAGTAGGTCAAGAGCCCTTCCATTTGGGGACGGAGATCTAAGATATGATACCCTCCCCTTGATATGTGTGGTGAGATGGTCCAGTTCAATACTGTGATCCATTTTGCTTCTTGGCAGGATCCCCCTACGATTAACGTATAGCTGATGACGCTCTTTTTTCAAGATGCTGTAACCACCCGAAGAATTTGCAGTAGTGATACCATATGATCTGCGTGTCCAGCAATGATTAGAATCGTAGTGTGATGTTCTATTAGTGGTGTAACACGTATTAAGAGGCCCTGTAGTCAGCATATGTAGTAGTGACTTTCTAGTGAAACTTTATACCGAACTACCCTCGTTCGCATTGTTAGAAGATAAGTTGAATCCGTTTTCTGATTACCAAGAAAATGCCATTCCGAGTTCCGTGCCTTCGAGTAAGTATCTAGAGAGATGAGAAGAAGCCCACAGTAGGGGATGAGAATTCCAGTTTTTGTATGTTCTTCAACATATATTGTAGAGGTGATGTATCTGTGTCGGACAGCTTCTATGTATAGATGGCACTTCAATGGAAACCGCTGTTTGAATTTCACAGACAGAGCAATAGATGATCCAGGTTTACGATGAGAATCACGAGATACCGAATATCATGGAAATGTTAACATCTCATGTTCTATAATACCTAAATTTCCAACAGAAGAGGTACAATCCTCTATTTACACGTCAGAGGCTTGTTGGCTTAGAGATATCACTCTCCCAACCTCCTCACCAACTTCCCTCCTGTATTGACTCGGCCTTGAAGTGGTTGCATGTGGGTTGTCCTAAATGGGAATAGAGGCAAAATATTTCTAGCCAGAAAGGTGGTGCGAAGAATCCAACGCATCCTCTTTCTCCCTCAAGTGTATCAGTCAGGGAAGACGCCCTTAGCACCTTTGGGGGTCCGTCAATACACACCCCTGCACTGTCAGGTTTTTACGTGGACCTAGTGGAAGTGTCAACCAGTCAAGTGACCCTGTACCCATCCGATACTCGGGGACTTTTATAGGATGGTGATCTGTGTCTTCTTCTTATTGCTGGTTTTGTCCACTCGTGGTGTTTGTCCAAGACAACAGGTGCCCGAAAACTACAACTACATGTAGGATTAAGAAATAGTGGTCGTCGGAAATAGTCAGTAGGGGCTTAACTCCCGCTTCACAAGATTAAATATTTGGGAGTGGAGAGTCATTGTGGCGGGGGGGGGGGGGGGGGTGTAAAAATGAAGAAACTATTAAACCAAAGGGAGGCCTTTTGGATATATGCTGGGTGCTAAGAGGGACTCTGGGTTTAAATTGTTTAAAGTTGGTGATGTATGATTTTGTTGATAACTCGATTTACTGTTTTTGGTGGTGTGTAAAGGACGTTACATGGTCAAATATGGGAGGTGAAAGGGGTACGAATATGTTATTTTACGTACTCACATCTTTAGTAATAGTACAGTGATGAACTCCCAATTGGAACATACGATAGTACTCCCAATATTAGGGTTGGAATAGGAATGCCCATAGAGTGGTATTCCTTCTCTATTGGCTTCATAACGGGGTGTGTTTGTAATATCACATAAGTTCATCATTGTTTTGGTAGATCTGAACTGAAAATCTCATAGAGAGTGCGGCTTGTTTTCGAGATTGGATGCTTTAGAAAGGTGGTTTATCTGCAGCCTAGATTGGGTGTGGTGAGACGTACTTTTAAGTGGGAGTTCCCATAGAGATGACGCGCTTTGAGACTGTGACCACGTAGGATATGGGGGCCGGGGTTGGGTGGGGGGGGGGGGTGGGTCCGTTCTAGGATCTGGGTGTAGTTGTGGTGGGGGGACCATGTTGGGGAAATTTCCAATTAGAAAATGTCTCAATTGGCCTAGCCATTGTAGTGAACTTGATTAGGGTGGGTAGACGCGGTGTAAAATGCAGTGAAATAGGGTTTTTTTTTTGTATGGTCTAGAGTTTGCCCCAATGTCCTTTTTCTGTTTCGTGTCTTGTGAAGAGTATGATGGTATGTGGATTGGCCATTGTAAAAGAGCGTTGTATGGCAACAGAGTAGCACCGTCCAGTGAGATGAAGTGAAAAATTTTTGCAGGGTTTAGCAAGTATAGTTCAGATTTTATGGAATGCTAATGACTGGGGTAGATACCGAGGGTTTATGACACGGAATATTCCCAAAGAAGTCGTATGTAGGTGTACTGAAATGTTAGAAATTGTTGTGCATATAGATTTCGCGATACGGTTTGTTCATGATTTTGTAGGTCAGTGAGTTCTTAGTATAAACATACCCATTGTGAGTAAGCCAGAGACAATGTCCCGGAGAACCTTATGGCGAAGTCTCCCTGGGGTCGGGTGCAAACCACGTCGGCTGGTGCTTTGTTGGGACTTTTTTCGTGTGAAGGCGCTTTATGTTTAGTACACTGCGATTGTGGTGAGGTAATGATAATGTTCCTCTTAAAATTGGCCTGATATAACCTATACTGTAGGCAGTAATTGGGATCGGTCCTCCTGGCAGTATACAAGTACCTAATGAATAATGAGACAGAGGGGCATCAAGAGACAGTTTATCGGGTAAGTATCGGCAGTCGTCTGTCTTGTTTTGCTTCTGAGATGATGTGAATGAAGATCAACGATATTGTCCAAGGACTAGAGAAGGAGATTGTGCAGTGAGTGAGGCAGGACCTGTTTATGTGGTTTTGTTGGGCCCCTAAAAGTGGCTGTTTGGGGTAAGCACTTCTTCCCGTACAATAAACCCGAATCCATGTATGGAGTAGAATATTCGCCGTAATGACATGGGCTGACTGGGGCCGCTGAGGGAGTCGCATCAGAGGCAGCCACGCGGTCGGTGGGGTGATTGATTCGAGTATTTGTACGTGTTTTAAAATTTTTTGCATTACCGGGTTTTTAGTTTCGTTTGTAGAACTATTTAGAGACCCCTATGATGTGTTTGAAACCCTATGGGTGTTGGGTCCTGAGCTCAATTTACGGAGCCAGGTGTAATATGGACTGTGACAAGATGTCAGGCGGGCCAGAGGGTCCACATTAACCATTGCCCTGCAATGGCAACAGCGCGGGAGTGTGATTGCATTTGCTATGAGGCCTGGGGCTTGATTCATATTATACGCGATAGAATCGGGAAGTGTCCCTCCTCCTACACATGGTTCGTAGAATCAGCATAATGTCAATTGTGGATGCTTACTTGCAGTTCAGGACTTGATGGACCGTTCAAAATTCCTGAAATGGCTCTTGGGTTCATGGTGGTTATGAAAGTAGCAGGGGGATTGAACAGATGTGAGGATTTTATGGGATAAGGCTCCCTCCCTAAGGAAATTTGTTGGGGTGGATTTGGGGAGGCCCCCTGGTAGGCTGGGCCCAGCTAGACAGCACATTAATGGGTAAATCTCGCTAAAGTTGGTTCTGTTAACAAACTTAAAACTCTCTTACACCTGATGTACCGCTCCTGCATAATGAAGTGGCCTTTGGTACGTAATCAGATCAATCATCTATATGCAGCATAATTTTCAGTTGTATAGATATCATTTACATATTGCCAAAAAAAACTGTGTAATCTTGGTCTTTTAGATGCCTGAGTTCTTTTTGGGCGAACATAGTAAACTGTGCTGCAGACCTTTCTCTATTAAACTGTACCACAATAAATAGTATTGCCATCCAAGTAGTAAATGGGTATATACGTTCACTGCTCTGCCATATCACTTCTCCAAAATGCAACAAGACGTTGTATCGGATGATGTGGAACCACAAGTGTGCGGAGTAGACGGAAAGTCATTGTGTGCTTTACAGCATGCTGGACTCTTGTGTACTGAAGCGGGCAGCAAATAAATATATAGACCTGCATGCAGGGCAGCTCGCTCGAGGAGGAACGAGAACCAGCCGGGTGCTTGGATCGGGAGATAGAGACATTAATAATGCATGAAGCGAAGGGGGAGGATTAATGGAAGGAATTAATTATACCTATTATTCACTTTCAAAGTTGACGATAATGCAGCGCTTTGAATAACATTTTGTTTCAAGTTTGGTTGGGACGGAGGTGTGGGCTGAGCGCCCTCCCCCAAAAACAAGCTAACGCTGTAAGGACAGAGGAGTTGTTCACATATAATTGATTCAAAGTTTTTGTATTTCAGAAAGCTCGTGGGTGCCACCTACGCTTGTGGGGTGACTTTCTTGTAGAACTGCGCGGAAACACCCTGGATAGCCCTACCTTTTCACTTGGGAATCGCAGGTGGCAGCTTGGGGTGAGACTGGTGTCTGAGACGAAAAAGGGAAGAAAAAGACGCACCTCGACCGCTATATTGTTTTTGTATCCCTTCTATGCTATGCTTCTTTTGACTCTATGCACATGGGGTATGTAGAGCAGCTTTCAAACCAAAAAATTGTGTGGGTGCGTCTTCACATGCTACTTTGATGTAGTGGGTCTGTTGATTGGACTTTCTCAACAACAGCCGTCCCATTTAGAGTTCTGGTTGGTCTTTCTGTAGATCATACCAGAACGACCGTCTCTGTGTAGAGATAACTATGGAAGTGACTAAGTCAGAGAGCACAGTAGTTGAGGGACAGTCCAATATATTTGGTGAAGCTACAATCTGAAAATTATTATTCAAAATCGTTCAACAATAAGTCTAATTGGAACATGTGCACTGTTCTGTCTGGGTAGGTATGTAAATATCCTCAGTTGTTTATTAGCCTCCTTTATTACATTTTCATTCCCCTGGTCAGTGGGACTCACTACCTGTCTTCGCCCGAGCCCCATAGGGAAAATTAATTGTGTCACAACAACAACACCACCACCATGCCGCATAGCAATGAACTATACAATTACAAGATTTATATTCAAACCCATAACAAGGTAATAGAGACAACAAAAAATACAAGGAATGTAAAAAACTGAATAAAAAAGTATAAAAACAGAGATACAAATAAATGGCCATAAGCTGTAAATGGTCTTAATTAACATTATCCATGTCTTAAAACATACAATTCCTTTGTGTATTAATCGTTTTAGGCTTCCAATCCGTCACATCACAGAGTGGCCCTCCTGTAAAAGGAGTTGATGGTTGACCCTATACTCTGCTAAGTCACCCTGTTTAACACCCTATTATAACAGATTAGAACACCAAGTATTTATCCGCAAAACTTGACTTAATTTTTTTTAACAGTGTTAGCAGTTATAATAGTGATAAAGAAAGAGGTAGCTAGAATGGGTCCCTGTCGGGGGCCGCAATTATACTCACAGCCACAGTCAGAACACGAGATGCCAATGCTGACAATCCGTTGTGGTCTTCAATATTAAGGATGGGTCAAAATCACTGAAATCAGGGGTGGGTTGCCGAACCCCGCATTTTACTAGTTGTTGTTGGTCATTAATACGACGCTCAGGGGATTTTACTATTGAAACGTATATCAGGACCCGGGTTGTCCCAAATGGCAAATATTACCATGTGAAGCTTAGGTGAAGAAGAACGGGTTCCTGCCACACCCAGAGTGGTTGGTTATGCAAATTGTAGAGGGTCCCAAGATACGATTTTTACTAGCGTACGCCAGTTGTCTCGAAAATCAGCTTCAAACGCCGTCATAATATCGAGGGTTGTAGCGATGTCATTAGGGTTTTTCTCGGAGCCTTTACCTTCTGGCACTTGGTGTTGGCTTGCGTAATCGACGTTTCCAGAGGTAGAAAGCCACCGCTGGGGACATGAGCTAATTTTATATACTTCACAGAAAAAGGACCAAGTTCACCAGAACACAGTGTAAGGACTTTTTGCACTAACAGTGCGTCTGGTCCTTAACGATTTCCTACACTTCAGGTATCCAACAGAAGTGGACAATCCTTGTTCACCCCCCATGAATACATACTGTGAGCAACCTACATATACCGTCATATGCTAGTTGTGCAACCGTTGCACGTGGCCAGATGGCACTCATGGAGCTCTTTGACGGGCACTACCGGGCATACGCCCATAGAGTTAAAACAGGACAAATCGCACGCAAGAGTCTGTCTCCTCACGTCCAGGCAACTTAAGATGTCTGCTCTCAGCGCGTATTTAAAGCAACACTTCCATTGACTGGAACTGCAAGGAAAAATGAAAAGGTGTTGACAGAAGATCTTGAGGGTCATCTGTTGACCAACCATTCTTCGCGTGTAACCGAGAGACCACTGGGAAGATAGCTACCAATTATGTCTGACAATTTGCCGTCCTCATTCTTCAAATGTGTGTGGGGCCTCGCGGGCATGCTATACAATAGAAGATGGTGGAAGTAGCATAGATTAATTGACTTGAAATGCCATTTGCCATTTTGGGTTGTTGTTTGGGGCATCGCCTCTTAAAAGTGTGTGCCATACTGGTATATATGATGTGTTGAATTGGTTCTGTGTATAACTGCATAACAACTCTTAACAAGGTTCATAGCGTGAATATTTGGGGCTCATTAGCGATAGCGTGTTGTTTAATATAATGTATGGATTTTAACAAGAGAACCCATTTCCAAGTCCCTAATAAGATTTGTAAATCTGAAAACAGTCACATGGAAGTGATTTGCTATAGCGCAGCGGTAAATGGATAGTAAAGATCCGGCACAATGGGATTAGGTCGAGCGTGAGGAGGGTCTCCGATAAATAATAGCCACCTGCAGATTTGGGCCCTCCATCACCATAGGTCGGACATTGTCTGAGTGATTTATGGAGGAGATTTTAATGGCGCAAATTACTCTCGGTCTTGCACAGTAAGGTATCACCTGGTCATCCTATGAACAGTGCTGATACCGAGAAGCCCTGCCCATCATGTCTGCGATATGAACTAATACGGAAATCATAGTCCATCCGCTGCTCATAAAGTAAGTATCAGGACAAGAGTTAGCTAGGGTGTTACACCAAGTACGGTCCGTCACGGGGGATTGTAATGTACAAGGACAATGATCCGAGGGCAAGGAAATATATTCCTAATATCAATTTGGGGATTTATTTTATTAGTACGATTGTGCTGAGGCGGCGGAGGATGGTTAGAGACATGATATGCTGTCACCGATTGTCCTGGACGTTGAGCTGAATGCGAGTAGAATAATATCATGAAAAGCATAAATAGCAAAACATTTTAAGCTAATATATGGCACAAAAGGTCAAAAGTGTCCTAGTAGTAATGCTTGTGAACCAGATGACATCGCTCCTCCGCCCTGTAGATGTGGGAGTAAACGAGTAGAGGATCTTTATTGTGCTGCGGATGTTTAGTGGTGTTTTCCAAGTGATGTCACCATTTCCCATTTAGACATGACATATCCTGCTCGGCATGCTGCGTCCTCTGCCCCTTCATGACTTGATGTGGGGTGTAGTCGCTCAGTGCAGAGGGCCAGAGTGACAGGGTTGAACGATCATGAATTTTTGGCGCAGTCATGCGACACAGAATTGTTTGTGGAGTAGGGCGGACGTTCACAGGATCCAACTCATTCGGATGTAGCGCAGGGATTTATATGTTAACTTCTTCGACAAGAACTGCACTTACATACCCAGGAGAGAGAAGGTGAAACTCCGGTGGACCTGAGCGGTGGGGAGGCCGAGCCCCATGCGAAGGAGTCGTCGGGGGCCACAATCACGTGGATCACAGCTCACGTGCATAGTCTTCGTGGGACAGTGCTGATCGGGACTCGGCAGGGGTAGTCGTAATGTGGGCCGCCTTAGGGTGATGGATGAAGAAAATAGTGAGTCAGACTGGTGCCATGCAGCATTATCCCGTGCCTTCTGACCGTAGTATGTCCATGGTTAGGCATTTAATTTTCACGTTGGGGAGCGTTTGTCCCACTGTATAACAAAATGATGTGGACCCAGCATAAAGGTGGTGTGTTTTGGTAGTCTCAAATTAGCTGACTACTTCCAAGTATTGGAGTGTGAGATCATTTCTTTCTTCGTCATAAATTGTGCACTTTTGTGAATTTCGATCAAGTAGGGTTTTTGAATGTTATCAGGATAATACGATGTCAATTAATTTAGAGTGGTAAGTGAACTCAAGCTGGCACAGTTTAGTAGTGTGGGGATCGAAGAATTCGCAATCCTAGGCTAAAAACATTTGGAAATATACTAGAAGTAATGTTATTGGGATGCAAGGAATTTACAGCCAACTAGGTCTGTATACATCCTATGTCTACTAATCTTAACTATGTAATCACTTAATAGAGTTGGTCAACCACAGTCACGTGGCAAAAGAAGTGTGGATCATTCGGCGATGCAGAACTGAATTAAAAAACGTCTCACCTACATCCCCCGAAGGCAAGTCCTTCTAATGTCTCTGGGGCTGATTCTAATCCATCTGTGGTTGTCAGTACCAATCTAATTGTATGTCTTACGGGTACCCCAACCAGGGCGTGGCATTTATTTAGAGACAATGACGATGGTCTACCAATTTTTCAACACTCTTCCGATCAGTTCAGAGACTAGAGATGACGATATCTCGCCGAGTATACTGCTCGGCTCGAGTATTAGCAT
Source organism: Engystomops pustulosus (assembly GCA_019512145.1). Lineage (NCBI taxonomy): Eukaryota > Metazoa > Chordata > Amphibia > Anura > Leptodactylidae > Engystomops > Engystomops pustulosus. The sequence goes on along the minus strand of CM033642.1, from coordinate 10,071,405 downwards.
ACTCGGGAACCCGTCTGCGTTACTCGGACGGTTATCTCGCCGCGGCCCTCGGAGATCGAGCAGTAAATTAATAAAATAAATTGAATAAAAGTATTTTTATTGTAAAAAAAAATATTACACGTTTCATAGAGTTTTACTTGTAGAACACATTGAAATAACACTATTCTTCACTTTCCAGGTGTTCGGCGTGTCTCCGATCAAGCTTCGGAGATGTCGGAACATTCTGGAATTGAAGGAACTAGTGGTTCTTTCAATGTGTTCTGCACTTAAATGTCCTGTATTCACTGTTTTTAATGTTTTTAATTCTATTCTTCACTTTGCAGCTGTGCGCGCTGTCTCTCCGAACCTATCGGGAGACACGCGCGCAACACCTGCAATGTGAAGAATAAATTAAAACATTAAAAAACAGTGAACACAGGAGCATTTAAGTGCAGAACACATTGAAAGTAACACTATTCTTTCACATTCCATGTGTCGTGCACATCTCCTAACTTAGCGGGAGACACGCGCGAACACCTGACATGAAGAATAGTGTTTATTCAATGTGTTCTTACAATGTAAACATCTGGCAACATCTGGAATTTTTTTGTGCACTGTTTTCTTTACTGTTCAGTTTTATTAAAAAAATGCTCGGGTCTCCCCTTGACTTCAATGGGGCTCGTTATTTCAGAGACGAGCACCTCGAGCCTGAACAAGTTCGTCTCGAATAACGAGCACCCGAGCATTTTAAGTGCTCGCATCATCTCTAGTCAGACCGATTTTGTAAATGACATCCATAAACTCATCAAGTTTTCTTCAGTTATTTTATAGGATGAAGAACCGCCACATCACTGTGCTGAGGCCCTAAGTTAGATGAGAGGTGCTGTCTATATTATGCAGTCCCACATTTACCTCCTCACCCCCCAAATTGATCAGAACGGCATGTGTGTCGCTGAATAGATTACAGACCGACAGATTAATTAACCGTAATAAAACTCCCTGACTTCTAATGACTCAAGCAAAGTTCACAACTCATTACACATCCAACATCAGTTTTAATTGAAATCATTACAATTTACATAGTTCGGTGTCATATTAATTTGAGTGCAATTTAACCTGATTATTATAGCAGGAAATGTCATTATGGCGCCTCTAATGTAAATATATACTAGCCCTGCTCCATGATAGGGCATGGGAATCCGAAAGCTTCTGCTTAATACAATGATATTATGGAGGCAGTGAAGACGCTTTGATTCAGGAGAATTACATCTTATAATTAATGATGAGGCTCCTCAGGTGCAGTACGGTGCTTGCTATGGGGGTGGTCACACTTTGGGGGTGAAAAGCAACGATTCAGCAATAAATACTTTACAGAAGAAGGATATCCAATGATAATGGTTACAAATAGGCACAAAACTTTCAAGCTTTTTTGTAAAGGCAAAGAACTTTGAAGTAACTTGTTACAATATAACAATTAGAGAGCAAAAGGAGATAACAGTCTCTGTTTTGGGGTACACAACTATTCATTTTTTATTCTCTCTTAGAGGGCACTAAGTGTTCATTGCCATATTTACCAGGCTGTACATCACGTTTTTTGGAATCAATCTCCTGTAAATTTATGAATCAATCTGGGTGTCACCAGTTAAGGGTTTTAACACTATGGGAGATGAGAGAATCATCCAAGGTTCAGTCGGAGAGCTTTGTTAAATTTTTTTATCAGATTCTGTTGGGTCAAAATCGACGGTCCAAATCAATGTTCTCCAATTGTCTCAAAATTGGTAAAATAACCTCCTCTGGTCCTATAAAACATAGGGACACATTTGTTCTAACGCCGGTGCTAGTGCACCCACCCCTTGCAGCCACCGGATCTATCAGGAAGCCCGTGCCAGCAGGGATTTCTATGCCAGGTCTAAACCTGGTGTAGATTGTACTGTAGCCTGCGCCTGAATGGGATCAGTACAGACAATGCACAGATGCGAAGCAGAGTGCCACGTCAGCCAATTGCGGTGCTCGGCACCACCCCTCCTGCCACCAAATCTAACGCACCCATAATAAATCCACTCACCTGTAGTCCCCACACAGCACGTGTGGTCCAATCGGAGATGACAGTACCAGACTCACGTAGACCAACCTTTGACACCATCTAATATTAGGAGTAAAAAATGAGTAATAAGAAAAGAAAAGATGCTCCAGAATTGATATTTCTATTGGAAATACAGAATTAGGAGAAATTCAAGTTTCCCGAACCTGTAGACCTTATGGTCCTGTGACTCTCCTGCTGTTATAATTGACAACGTCCAGCGTTTCCTCGACATGGTTGATTGCGCATATATTGTTGAACACCCTTCACAAATCATGGTAAGACCGTGTCCATTACTACTGCCCCCTGCAGGTGATCCTGTGTCGTGCAATCACAGAACCACAAATAATGCACACAGCAGTGTATAGAAAAGCGCCTCCTATACCGAACCCCAGATATTGGATTCCCATCCAATTACACTTAGCTCCACATTCTCTCGGATATCCATGCCGCTACGTTCTTATTACTACATTTCTCTTCATCTCAAACTTTGCAGTATTTCTACTAAATATAAATGTGTTATCCAGACGCCGTCTTGTTTCACCACTCTCTCATCTATATTTTATGTGACGCTCTCCTGACATGCAGATCTCAGCTCGCGGTGTGTATTGATTCTGTTTTTTTGTGTTCTCCTATTCGGTTTACTTGAAGACAGGGAAGCAATCTGCTGTACATATAATTGTAACTATAGCTCGACAAGAGTCTCCGTAATGTTACAATACTCAATAATCACAAAGGATCTGGATCAGCAGAATTGCAGCTGTCGTCATAGCAAGGAAACACAAACGTTTAACAAGTTCTTTTTTTGTCAGAAAATCTCAGGAAATATATCACCCATGTTGTCATCTCTTTCATATTGTAGTGGAGTTTGAAAGGCAACTCCGTACTACTGGAGTATAACTGACCGAGTATAAGGATGGGAAGTGCTGTTGGTCACCAGCCTCCCCAGTATTATAGACCAGCAAATCCCCAGTAGTATATAGCCTCCAGCCCGCATGTAGTAATCTAGCCAGCCTAGTAAATAGCCAGACGATCCCCTGTAGTATATAGCCTGCCAGCCCCTTTAGTAACAGCTCATCCCCATTAGTATAGCCAGACCCCCCTGTAGTATATAGCCACCAGCTTCAGTATATATTCAGCACTCTAGTAGTATTAAGCCAGCAAGCACCCAGTTGTATATATCTAGTCAGCCCCAGTAGTATATAGCCAGTCGCCCCCCTTTAGTATACAGCCGCCAGTCCCCTGTTATAGTCAGCCGTCCCCTTTAGTATATATCTAGCACTCCCTTTAGTATATATAACCAGCCTGCCCCCTTTTGAATATACCGAATTAACCAGCCTGACCCCTTCTGTATACAGCCAGTCCGCTGTAGTTATAGCCAACCCCCTTTAGTATATAGCCAACTCCCTTAGTATACGACTAGTCAGCCCCCTTTGTAATACAACCCTTTAGTATATAGCCGCCCCTTAGTATACAGCCAGTCAGCCCCTTTAGTATATAGCCAGCCAGTCCCCTGTAGTATATAGCCAGTCGTCCCCTTATTTAGTATACGAGCCAGCCCCTTTAGTATGTATACCAGCCTGCCTCCTTTAGTATACAGCCGCCATTCCCTGTAGTATATAACTAACCCCTTTAGTAATAGCCAGCCCCCTTGATTATACAGCCAGTCAGCCCACCCTTTATTATATAGCCAGCCAGCCCCCTTATATTAGCCAGCCCATGTAGTACGGTAATTAGCCAGCCGACCCTGTAGTATATAGCCAAGCCCAGTGTGCATATAGCAAGCCCAGTATAGTATCTACGTAATCAGCGGTGACCCGCTGCATCATAGTGTGCGCCATGGCAACACATGCCGCACCTCTGCCGGCTGTTACAAGCCAGAGAGAAGGAGAAGAGGAGCGACATACAGCATCGGGAACCGGAAGTTAGTATGTTAGTTTATGTTTTTGATAGACTCGTGTATAAGCCGGTTGAGTTTTTCAGTACATTTTTTTGTGCTGAAAAACCGCGCTTATACATGAGTATACACAGTAACTAGATTGCTGGGCCTCACAGTAATCTTTAATGCCTCGCCCCCCTCCTCTCACACAACTATTTGTTCCTTACACAAACTGAATGGGCCTCCATAGAGAGGCAAACATCCGTCTTTTACTTATACAGAACTGCCTATTATCCATGAGGAAGAGGCAACAGTCCTATGTAGGTACAGATGAAGTGAGTATATTGTGGCGACATCGGAGCTTCAAGCTCTTTGTAGGGTCAGGCATGTGGGCTTCATTAGAAATGCCAAATTGTCTTCAATACCTACATACACACCAGAACCAACCTCAGTACATAAATAAAGCACCAAACCAAGCTCATTACATACAGCTCTCTAAATAATAAACATCAGCACCATCCAAATGGACATGTGTAATCCTTCTAAATGCTTTGTTGCGTTTCTTCTTCCTCAAAAAATGAACGCAGTTGGGCTCATTTACTTACCGGTTGAGTCGCGATCCCAAGGCGCGTTTGTCCGACGAGGATTCGGTCTGTCGGGATTCACTAAGGTCGTGCGCCGAGTTCCTGCAGTGTCCTGCAGGTGTCAGAGTTCACCTTCTTCTTCTGGTTCAGGTAAGTGCGTGTCTTGGACACAAATCGTTTTTTAAATTCCACTGGCTGTCGCGTTGAAAAGCCTAAATCCGATCACGTGCGCCAAAATCTCGGACGGAATTCGTCGCAAAACAGGAAAAATTTGTGAAAACCGACGGAAATGTGGCCGCGAAACCTTGAAATGACCCCAATAATCCAATTAAAAACAGATTCAGTGCCTCCAAGTATAACAGATTGGTGCCGTCCATCCAAATAAAAGCACTTGCAGTTCCAGACCCTTAGTGTTTGCTTGTCTCCTGTCCTGATGCATGTGGAAGATATGAGGCCCTCGTGGATACAATAACCCATTGGTTACTGCAAAACTTTTAGGGCCATATTCAGAGTTGATCGTTTGCATCTAAAGGTCAAACAGCAGAATAAAGCAAAACTAGTTTTATCTTTCCATTTTGCAACTTGTGACACAGTATATAAATGGTGCTGGCCATATGACTGATATAACCATAAACTGTAAATTACTGAAAGAATTTGCCTCCGTGACATGTCTCATGACGTCAGGTTGACTTGCTGAACTTTCTTGGTCGTCCATAATGACTGTCTCTAATGGTTAATCCGCTTTGCTTCTAACACCAAACTCTGGAGGTTGATAAATTTATTGTCACATTTGCATTCTCTCTGATCCCCCAGGTGTATTCTGGGAGCAGTTTATATTTTGGAGTAAAACCAGTCTTTTGACTGCATGCAGTTACATTATCTTGCCAGCATTAATAAATCAGAATCTGGAAACTTAACCTTTCAGGGAGAAGAAAGCGAGAACTGATTAGAACTGACAGCTGTAACAAAGCTTCCCGAGCCGCAAATGAAAAACAAAACCATTCATTCACAAGTCATACAACCCATGGTTAACACTTTTAGCATTATAATGGAACACCTCCCGCACAGCACTTGTCCAGTCTAGCTACTTCATATCATGCATCTCTCGATGATTATCTTATTGAGTTGGCCACATTTTGGACTGACGCCACCTGCTTTTCAGAATTTTCCATTGTGGAATTTTTTTCCCACGGTAATAATTAGTTTTTTATTATACATTAACCAATTTGGGTTGATTTTGCCTATTATGAAGGCTCATCTTTGGTTTCTGAGAAGTTATCATCAAACCAAGACCCCCTGTTTGTTTTGTTTTGTTCTGAGCAAGATATGAGGTCAATTTCTAAACTTATTTGCAGAAAAAGGAAATTCCTTTAGACCTCATGAAGATTACCATAAATAAAATAACTCACAATGACATCTATTGGGTGTTCATGGTGTTGTGGATTCATTGGGCGCACATTTACTTACCTGTCCACGCGGATCCCCGATCCGGAATGTCGACGAACATGCATTGTGCCGAGCATTCACTACGAGCACGCACCCACATATCCTGCTGTGTTCTTCCCTGCTCAGTCCGCCGGAGTTCACCATCTTCTCCCGATGCATGTAGTGCTTGGCTTGTGACAACAAGTTTGAAAGTTAAACACCCGCGGTTTGTCCAAATCCATTGGATGAACCCGGGCGAAATTGCGGTCCAAATCCGGACAATGTGTCGACACAATGCCCTTTAAATCCCTGCCTGGTGACTCGACGCCCCGAAAAGTCGGAAAACCCGACGAAATGGCGGACTGCGGACACTTAGTAAATAAGCCCACCTCTGTTCACTGCACTGTGACATGTAGATTATCAGGCAGGTCTAAATTCCTGTCCAGATTTCTGCAGCATAGGTGTGTCGTTTTTAATGGACATCCCAGGGTTAGCCAGGTTGGATGTCCTACTCGGGTACAGCAATGGTACTCAGGCTGGTGCTTGAGGCCTGGAAATTGCACTTTTCTTGCACATGAAGCATAAATGTAGCCACATATTGAATAACATATAGACTTTAACTTACAACACAAAACTGGTCCAAACATTCTTAAACATGTGCAGCTCCAACAGACGTTCTTTTCCTCGCAAAACTACAAGAGAAACTGGCACAGCCAAAATAATAGAGCTGGCCATAATCTTGCCAGATTTACTGCTAATCTGATACTGTGATGGTATTTTGCAAAAGGAACACCCAACCATGCCTTTGAATCTCAAAAGATTATAGGGTTATGTAACACTCCCAATGTGATGATGGGGCTGGAATAGTCCCATAGTAGTTTCATTTGGCTCTCTCTTTGGATGGCATCCAGAAACTTGCAGCTGTTCTTCAACTCCATCTAGCATGCTCTGATTATGGGTTTGAAACATGTGTACTTTAAAAATTGCTTTAGTGTCCCAAGGTTTTGTAAGGATTCTTGCTACGTTGCTTAGATGTCGGAGCAATAGGCCCTTTAACTCACATCTAGTAATTTGTTTCGATGTCTACAGTTACGACTTGGCCTTATCTACCCTGTTCTCCTCTCTGTTGGCCAGCTCTGCCTGCTTTTCCCTCTGTCCTTCCATTACACTCTGTACCTTTAGACAACATCTTCTTGCCCAAAACACCTTTCCACCAGTTAGCTCTAACTGTTTAAGGCTAACTTCAAGGGGATCAACATGAGGGTTCCTTGTCCATCAGAGACTCACACAGGTAGCGTCTTTGTTTCTTGGCCCACAAAGAAGAATTCCAACACCGGCCGAGAGACGACGACTTGCAGCTGAATCATTTCTGGCAAATTGGAAGCCTCAACAGGTACAGAAAACTGTGGGTTAGCACATAAAAAGACAGTCTCTCCGTTGTGTAGCGCTACGACTTGAGGCTCGGTGCAGTTACCGGATGGGATCAGAGAGGATTGGCCACTGATGAGAAGACCAGGGCTTCTGGAGATGCACACAGGGAAATGATAGCTGGGAGGGACCAGAGACATATACCACAAAGTTTCGCAGAGCCGGAATCTAGAAAGAAAGCAAGAAATCTTGAAGAGACTACCTGGGCCGAGAGTGAACAGAACAGGGAATATTCCAGACGTGGAGGCAAGCTTTAGCTCTTCCCAGGATGATGGTTCCCAAGAACCCTAGGACAGCACAGCCAGTGAAGGACTTGAGGAAAGTGTATGAGAAGCTCTAAGGCGAAGAGGTCTAGGGGGCACGATCACAAGCGTTGGTGAGCGGGTCCGCGGGCCGCGGAGCAACCGCGCCACACACGTTACCACTGTACAAACAATCTATTCACTGCATGCACCCTGTTAGGCACCCCTTCCAGTACCTATCTCTTCACCTTGGTATGCCCAAGGTTTTGTGTAACCACGTGTTCTAGGATGTAAAGTGAGGTGTAGCACTAATGTTTTGAAAAGGGGGGTATCTCATATTTTAGCGGGTCAGAACATTTACTTACATGACTGATACTTCGAGTGGATGGGGATTCAATTTTGTACAAACAGAATCTTAGGAGTGAGGAAATCCATACCGTTAGGGCAGATCGAGGTGACCAGAAAAAAAAAACCTTTTGTTTTTCTATACTAATTAACATGTAAATAATCAACTTTTATTATATTAATATCTTAATTAACCTTTGAGTATCATTAATAGCAATTCTTTCTCCGTTTATACTCATCAAGCCACCTTCTATCACAATGGTAATACTTTTCACCTTCTCCTATAGAGATTATATTAGAGTCCTCACAGCAGCCCAATGTGGTGGCCACTTATCTTCATTAGTACAAATATAGTAACAAAGTTAGTACTTTTATAAGTACCGTATAATACTCGTAAGTTATAAGATCAAGTAGTTTTTCAAGCACAAAAAATGGCATAGCCAACCCGTAAAGCAAGAAGAGGACCTGGGGGAGTTGTCGGAAAAAAAAAAAAGGCGAGAGGGTGATACAGTGTTTTACAGTTTTTTTTTTTTTTTTAAATATTGAAAGTATGAACATCTGAAGGCAGGAGGTAGCTGGTATGTTACTGGGGGATGAGCTGGGCAGCTATATAATAGGGGTAGCGGCCCCAGAGTGGCTGGGCAGGCTACAAACTATGGGGGCTGACTATATACTGGGGGGCGGCAGGGACTGGCAGTGCTATATACTGGGGGGGGATTAAGGCTGGTTAGATTTATACTGGCCTGGAGGGCCTGTGACAATGCATGTCCCACACTAGGCTATACTCGAATCTATAGTTTTCCCAGTGTTGAGTTAAAATTAGGTACCACGGCTTATACTCAGGTCGCGCTTAAAGTCAAGTAATATGCGAGCACCTCCCCTAAAGCCAATAGTCACAGTTAACCACACAGTAGCCAAAAGTCACAGTGCTTGCCCCAGTTGGTAAATATTCACAGTCCTGCCTCAAGTAGCCAAAAGTCACAGTTGCAAAAAATTTACAAGCCTTACCTCAGCAGTCCACCAGTGTTTGCTTCATGGAGCCAATAGTCCAGGCCCAGTCTTCCCGGTGCATGTAAGTGTTTGGTCTTGCGACACAATTTGGAAATTAAACCTGCGCTCAGTCCGAATCATTCAGATCGTCCGACGGCACACTCCCTGATTTCTGACGCATGAATGCCAGTGCAGCTGCGCAAAAATCTGATCTGTGCGTCACAATCCCCTGGTATAAACACCTGTCACAGCGTGCAAAACCCGTAAGTCGCGATAATCCGATGAAAGTGCGGCCTTTATATAATGGGATCGGTGAATACATTGCATTTAATACGTTGTGTCAAGGTCTAAGAAATAAATACCTGAACAGCCCCCCCCACCTCACCCCCACGAACCTGTCAGAGAAGAAAATGGATTCTTCAGAAAATCTAGACTTTCCAAACACTTATTCGACTCTCAATATGTGTCAGTATTTCCAGCTTCGATGGGGAATCCAGAGATGAATGCCCCGCCATTTCTGTGTACTGAACATTCCACAATCCACAATGCCAATGTAAATATAGCATGGGCTTCATAGAGGAGGAAATACACGGTGGAATATTCAGCCGCGAACGGAAAGCGGTGATATATATATATTATGGATTTCTACCCATGAAAGGTTTGGTAAATAGGCTGCGTTATGTCAATCCCTGGGCATTGTCCTTCTGCGGATTATTAACTACTTTTCTAAAGTCGGATGCCAGGTTTCCATGGCTGCCGATAACCTTCTAATGCTCACCATCATTGTCTGTTGATATAATATATTTGTGCATAATGAATGTATAGACCGTGATACGCCATCCTGGGAAGCAACTAAAAAATGGTTTTAATAATCAGGTATAAAGGAGTCTACCACCTCCAGTTCTGTGCAGGGCAGACATATCCTTATTGCTTTCTTGGAAATATGTTTTTAGAAAAAAAGTCCACTTTATCTTTAGGGAATAAAAACTTCTTGGCCTGATGCTGAAGGCGGGGGTATGCCTGTCGCTGCCACCTCTTAAATCTTTCAATGCACATTTCAATCCATACAAAAAATATGGTGGAAAGTTGTTCCAGGTTAAATCAAATGAAAACACAGGGAGCACTGTCTCCGTCTGGAAAAAACAAGGTCCACAGCAGAAGGGCTTTTTTCGTAGGAATTGTGAAATTGTGGATAGCCAAAGCTTAGGCGTCGTTACAGAGGGACAGCAGAAATGGGTTTAGATGCTTTTTACTCCTAGATACATTGCCAATTATTTATATAGAAATGATTCCCCTAATCCCTTCCTTATCATCCCTTCCTGGTTGAACTGAAGGACATGGGTCATAGTAGTGGTGTTGTACTGGCCTCGGTACACCATGTATAGTGCACATAGGAGTGGCGTGTACTGGCCTCGGCTACACGTTGTATACTGTGCACCGTAGTGAGTGTACTGGCCTCGCTCATACCGTGTAAACTGCACACAGTAGTGGTGTTGTAGTGTCCTCGGGTACACAGTGTATTACTACAATAGTATAGTGTGTACTGCGCACAGTAGTGGTGTGTAATGTCCTCGGCTTACACCGTGTTACTGCAGCCACAGTAGTGGTGGGTGTAGAGGCCTCGGCTACACCGTATATAGTGCACACAGTAGTGATGTGTTGTGGCCTCGGCTACACAAGTATACTGCGCACAGTAATGGTGGTGTGTAGTGGCCTTGGGTTCACCGTGTATACTGCCACAGTAGGATGGCGTGTACTGCTAGCTACACCGTGTATACTGCGCAAGTAGTGGTGTGACTGGCCTCAGCTACACCATGTACACTCATGGCCACTTTATTGGTACACTGTCCAACTGCTCGTTAACACTTAATTCTAATCAGCCAATCACATGGCGCAACTCAGTGCATTAGGCATGTAGACATGGTCAAGACAATCTCCTGCAGTTCAACGAGCATCAGTAGATGAGGTGATTTGAGTTCCTTTGAAAGTTGTTGGTGCCCAGAAGGGCTGGTTGAGTAGTTCAGAAACTGCGATCTGACTGGATTTTCACGCACAACCATCTCTAGGGTTTACAGAGAATGCGTCCGAAAAAGAAAAAACATCAGTGAGGGGATTCTGTGGGCGGAAATGCCTTGTTTGTCCAGAGGTCAGAAGAGAATGGGCAGACTGGTTCGAGCTGATAGAAAGGCAACAGTGACTCAAATCGCCACCCGTTACAACAAGGTAGGCAGAAGGACATCTCTGAACGCACAGTGACGTCGAACTTTAGGGCAGATGGGCTACAGCAGCAGAAGACCACAACGGTTGCCACTCCTTTCAGCTAAGAACAGGAAACTGGAGGCTACAATTTGCACAAACATCATCGAAATTGGACAGTAGACTATTGGAAAAACGTTGCCTGGTCTGATGAGTCTCGATTTCTGCTGCGACATCGGATGGTGATAGGGGTCAGAATTGGCGTCAACAACATGAAAGACATGGATCCATCCTGCCTTGTATCAACGTTCAGGCTGGTGTGGTGGTTGTCATGGTGTGGGATATTTTCTTGGCACTCTTGGGCCCCTTGGTACAACGCCACAGCTCACCTGAGTATTGTTGCTGACCATGTCCCTCCCTTTAAGAGCACAATGTACCCTGTAACTCGATGGTACTTTCAGCAGGATAATGCGCCATGTCATAAAGCTGGAATCATCTCAGACTGGTTTCTTGAAAACGACAATGGGTCACTGGACTCAATGGCCTCACAGTCACCGATCTCAATCCAATAGAGATCTTGTGATGTGGTGGAACGGGAGATTCGCATCATGGATGTGCAGCCGACAAATCTGCGGCAACGGTGTGATCCATCAGTTCAATATGGACAAAACCGAGGAGCTCCAGCACCTTGTTGTATCTAGCCACGAAGAATGAGGCGGCAGTTCTGAAGGCAAAAGGGGGTCCAACCCGTTACTAGCATGGTGCACCTAATAAAGTGGCCGGTGAGTGTATACTGCACATAGTAGTGGTGTATACTGCACATAGTAGTGGTGTATACTGCACATAGTAGTGGTGGGTACTGGCCTCAGCTACACAATTGGTCACATTTACTTACCAGGTCATTCAAGTTCCCAGAAAGTGCATAGTCCGACTTTAATGCTGGGTGCAGCGACTCCCCAAGATCGTGCACCAGAAATCATGAATGTGTCGCTTTCCTGCACTGGTCGAGTTCACCATCGTTTTTATTATCTTTAACATACGGCGTGCAACACAATTTGTGTCGCATGGAGGCCACAATTCCAGCGCAGACTCTTCTTCTAGGCTAAACTAGCTTGCATAGGTATTTAAGAACGTGAACAGTCCAACAAAAGTGCACAGCGCGACCCTTAGTAAATGAGGCCCAAAGTGTACCGCAATGGTGCGGAAGACTCAAGTGGGTCCATCCAGGGGTGGCATTTTGTGGCAGTCTGGTCCCCGCTGGCGTCGGCAAGCCACACGTATCACTTGGTGCTACCATATTTCCAAATAAAAAGCTGCTCATTTCCTGACATACATATGGACAAGCGCAGAGACAAGGAAGGACTTGTAATTTTATCCCCATCGGATATTATTCAGATTTGGCCATACTACTATTATCTAGGGGATTAATACACCACATGGCCATACTACTATTATCTAGGGGACCATCAGACTACACGGCTGATCATCGATAGTGAAGAGTGAAAGAAAGCCCCCCCCCCCCCCCCAAAAAAAAATATATAAAATTCTGATACAGAACCCGGTGTGAACATTTAAGGTTGGCTGTTAACGAAAGATTAAATGAAGTCAATCTCTGTACAAAACGCACCAAGGGAGGGACAGAAATCTGTCAAAACTTTGCCTGGGAGAGAAACCTCATTAAAAAGTTTTAACGCTCCGTCCGATCTCTTCCCAGAATAAAACAAGACAAGGTAAAAAACACGGATTGCATCTGCCACTTCAAGATACAATGTGCTTACTACAGGCGGAGAGGAGGGAGACAACTTTTACACTACAAAGACTGTCACAACAAACGTCCTTATGTCAGGCCCACAGAGGACACTGCCAGTGATGAAAGCGGCCAACAAGGAACCGGCCTGCTGCAGATAAAGGAAGACGGGAAATAAAAGCCTTTTGGCCGGAGAAAAGGGAAGAATCTTCTACAAGAGCAGATTTCCTTCCAGCCCGGGAGCCATCTGCACTTATAGAGCAAAGGCTGTGAGTATAGGATACTAACAACCCAATGTGTTATTGTTCTCAAAATACAGTTTGGATATACTTAGACAAAGGCCACAATTTATATGCCCCCGTAAGTTGGAGCATTCCTAAGCTTACATGGGGCAACAAGTGAGAACCAACCATACCTGGGGCATCACTGGTTCATGTTAAAGAGGACTGCGTAACCTTACTACTCATGGTTCAGTGGGGATGACACGGTACCCACTTGGGTCAATTAGTAACCTCTGTGACCAACAGGATCTACCAATTAGCCCAAAAGGGTCCTGTGACCCCACTACTACTGTCGGGCAGTGCTGCCGGAAACCAGAAGTACGTATCAAAGTGGGAACACTCATGTTCATGGTTGTCAACAATCCTGGAAATGTTGTTTCAGATGGGCCGGGCCATACCGTCCCAGCTCCTGCCTAGGAAAGCATATATGTTATATATGCACCCCAATGTCTTGTACTGTCTAAATGAAAGACAATGGGTGCTGGTGTTAAACATCACATGCCTTTCATAGAAACACATGTGCAATCGGGCCACGGCATGCCCCCATGTGCATTGATTCCATTATAAATTGATTCCGATAAAAAAGCGGTTTGTTTGAACACTCCCCAACTGTCAGACATGTGGTTGTAGTTGAAGCGGTCAGGGTGACCCGCCCATTTAACAGTTGAAAGCTGAGAAAATACGGATTGCTCTGGAATGGTGGGGACTGAAGTAATAATAAAGCTACACCAGAATCACAGGAAAACTATACTACTAAAGGATACAAAGAATAGAGGTTGGTGTAGGGTTTATCAGGTATCCAACACTCAACGATTTGATATTGCTGACCTATTCTATAACCTCCACTATTATATGAGCATCTTCATTGAGACAATACTATCATTTATTTTAAGGGAAGGTGGATTGTGATACAGAAGTACTAGGGTTCCAAAAGAAAGTGGAAGTTCCTACATGTCCCATGATGCCTTGCACGCAGCAGTATTTGACTGACCCTGCCATTTTTCCCGGCAAATGTACAGTGAACACTATAGTCTTTGTGGCCCCTATTGCAATACCCGAGTGGTGTCAGGCATCCAAATGGTCTCCAAGCTCTCAACCCAACCCGTAAGTGTGGGCACCAATATCAACAATGACATGCAAATCTTCCTCTATTAGCCCAACACAGGTCCCAACTGTGCTGCAACACAGCTCATTCAGTAAAGGTTTTGTAAGAAGCCAAGTAGAAGAGAGCAGTACCTTAAGAGATCAAGTGAAAAAGTTAACACTACTGCACATGTGTGACCTATCATAACCTCACCGTATGGACATGCCGAGACCAAGTGGGAGGTAACAATGGGGGTGCAATCAGAGAATGTGCTTAAAGTCAAAGCTTAAAATTATTAACTTATGAGAGAAATCATAAATGGGTACTTGTATTTCTGGGACAACCCCATCATTAAATCTGAATCACAGCAGATCCCCTTCTACAAACTTACAGACCTTGGATCTGTATCAAAGAACAAAATAAATTCATTAATAAGATCTCACATCAAACTTTAATAAAATCAGACTTCAGAACAGGACTCTCAATTTCATACAGGCCCTCTTAATTCTCCTTATATGCTAAACAGATCCCATCTTTCAGTTGGATATTTGCTAACAACCAAACTAAACCCTCCCTGTCCATGTAAACAAGACGCCTCCAAGAAATAAAAAACAAATTAACATTATTGTGGCCTACAACATGGAGAACACACACCACATTTTGTGAATGTACGATGGACATGTGCAAGTATCGGCTGCACCAGAGATGACAGACACCAGGCTGTGACCTATAAAAAGGGCTGAATCTTGTGAAATTGATGTATCAGCAGTTTCTCTTTAAAGGGAAGTCATCAGAAATTGGTCTAATAAACAACTACCAGTATTTGTCTAGCAGATTTACACCATCCAGATCGATGTTCCAGATTATGGCCCAGTGTGGGTCATCACCCAGAAAATCAACTTTAAAGTTCTAGTCAATTGGTTGTATAAAGTCAAGGAGGCAGAGACTAACACTGAAGTCAAGCTTTCCCTGCTCGGAAAGCCTCTCCTGTGATTGATGGTCCTGCACCTGACTTGGGAGCTTGAATCAGTGTTAAAGATTTCATACAATCAATTTAAATCTCTATTCAAGTTGATTTTCTGGATGATGCCACCACGCCGGACCATGGAAGAAACATGATCGGAAGGTGTTCTTCGCTTGACAACATTCTGCTAGTGGGTTATTAGGTCAATTTCTGCTGACAGGTTCCCTTAAGGTGTAGCTAAACTTCCAACTACATTTTAGAAATTTATAATAGTAAACTTTATAATTACTTAATTATAGAAATCTGTTCCTGTGTTCCTTTCCTTTCCCTTATTTAAGTAGTTGTGTAACTCAGCTTTCTGCCCTCTATCCAACTGACAGCTGAGAGATAAAATAAACCAGATAAAGTGTCTAATGTCTTAAAGGGGGTTTTGCCACAACTAAAGTTAGGCCGTTGTCCCGTGCACAAGGCTAACTCGCTGATCAGATTGCGAAAACGAGGGGTTTGTCGGAGATTAGAGATTAATAGAGAAGAACAGTCATGTGCGGCAGTCTGCTCCATTAATCTGATGGAGCGAAGAGGGGTCCAATGGAGAGACCCCCCGTGTCAGCAAAGTTAGAACCTATCCCTGCAATATGCACGCAATGACTTACCAGCTATGGAGAGGGTCCAGCGTGAGCGTTTCCATGACCGTACCCAACGCACGCGTACAATTACTGGCGCGCGTCTGTAAGGGGTTAAAGAAGTATGTCACAAAGCTTAACATTATCATCACGGCTACATTCATTTCTGAAATTTGAAAGAAAAAAAAAAAAATAAAAAAAAAAATAATAATAATAAAAAAAAAAAAAGATATATTATCTGTACATAGAACTTTGGAAAGCGTTAACATATTTTCTCGTGACACTTTGTACGTCATGTTAGTTGAAAAATTTGCTGATATGTTTGCGTTATTTATGAAGAAAAAAAAAATCATACATTTGGCGTAAATTGGAAAAATGCTTGATTTCAAGTTCAAAATGTCCTACTTTTTCGACAGTCCTAACAGCAAAAAGACTTGATAACGAACATTCGCCGAATGTCTGCTTTAACTGTGCGATTTTTACATTTCCATTTTTTGGGTTTAATGAATTTGTTTTTCAAACAATTTACACATTCTACGGGATAAAATACCAAAAACGCCACAAAGTTAATCCCAAATTTTCCGAGTATAACAATCTACCATAGTGGTGGTAACCTGCTGCATGTGCACACGCCGGGCATGGAAGGGAAGCTGCGCCGTTCAGAGCAGATTATGCATTGTCACTTTTAGTGGCTATAGAATCTTTATTTTTCTGGAAATTGGACATATAAGGGCTTATTTTTACAAGATTAGGTGCACTTTACAAATACTTTCATTTAGTTGGTTATTATTGATGAGATTTATTAACTTTTGAATGTATATAGGAAAAGAAAATCAAAAATTTGGTTTCCTTTCTTTTTGTATCTTTTTTGGGCTGTACACCGTGCCATTAAAATAAGTACGTTTATTCTAAAGATCACAACGATTATGGTAATAACTCATTTTATATATATATATTTTTACAATTTTACTGAAGAAAAACAAAATCTATAGAAAATCTCTTTTAAATTTTTGTTTGAACAAGCGATGCTCTGATCGAGCTGTTATTCAATTCCAATTACTTTCACCTGCCCCTTACACTCAGCAGTCATGTTACAGGAGGGTGTCTGCTGTAATATACAGCCGACACCGCAGATTCTGCCACCAGCTCGTTTCATACAGCACCAGAAGCGGGACGTAGTCGTAGGTATTGTTGTGGGAAGTCTGGTCGCCTGTGACATACTTCTACAATAATAGCTTAATGCAAACATTGCCCTTTTTTGGATTAAAAATGACAAGTGGTGTCACATTTTTCGACCCACAGGAAAAAGGAATACTCAAGGGCTTGGAGCAATTCTACACATAAATGTGTATGTAGCAAACACCATTCCTACTATATAAAAGTACAGTTAAACTAAACATAAAAAAAAAAAATACACAGAAACCTAAACACTGACCACTCTACAGATACTGAAACCTCACTGCTGTAACCATAAAATATTCTGCATAATGCGATAATGTTCTGGATGTACACAGTGTTTGCGCTTTTAAGTCCCCTAATATGCTTTGAGATGATAGAATTAAGCATTTTATCCCTATTTAGTAAAATATGTATATTTTTTTTTTTATAAAACTCATTTGCAGCACTAAAAAAATGAAGCAGTTGCACCTATGAAGCAACGGCACCACCCGGTGGTGATCTGAGGTTAAGACATAAGAAATAATACATCATAATTCAAAGGACATGCTGCACCCACTGTAATGCAGAAACATCCTCGCACAATCCATTATTGAGACGACAGTATATACCTAAAGCAATTTATGCCGATAGAATCAGGACCATTTCAAATATGATAATGAGAATGGCGTATAATAATAATATTCTTGCGGCGGAATCGCCAGGCTGACGGATAAAATCAATGGCATCACTCATGACCTGTGTATTCCAATGCTGCAGGAAAGCAGATCACCCGAGAGATAGACCCCCCCCCCCCCCCATGTACACAAAACATAAATTGCATCTATTAGACATATTACATGGTCCCTGGTGAAGGAAAGGGGAACATTTATTTTATTCTCCCGCGTCATATGCTGGAAGGCTGAGCCGAATCAATGCTCATTAGCATATGTGTGCTATGACCGGGGAATGCAAGAGAAATATAAATATAATAAGCATATTACTTCCATATATACAGATATATATACAGATAATATATATATATATATATATATATCCCTTCAAGAGCTAGAAGCACAAGACATCTTTATATATAGGTTTTGTTGTTGGTTGTTCTGAGTTGTTATTATCCATATTTGTACCAATTGGCCATGGGGGGGACGGGGGGGGGGCTAGGGTAGGACAGGTGGGTCTCCGCCAATCAGAAGATGGATTGGCAGTTTGAGTAGGCACTCCCCGACTCCACATTCAACTTCTATGAGAGTGTTCGACCCCACAAACACCGAAAACCCGGCATCTGGCACCACCGCCCTGGCCCCCTTCCCGACCCCAACCCTGGCCCATACTCTGGCCCCCTTCCCGACCCCAACCTGGCTCACTCGGCCCCCTCACGACCCAACCCTGGCTCACTCTGGCCCCCTTCCCACCCCAACCCATGGCTCACTCTGGCCCCCTTCCCGAACCCAACCCTGGCTCACTCTGGCCCCCTTCCCGACCCCAACCCTGGCTCAATCGGGCCCCCTTCCCGACCCAACACTGGCTCACTCTGCGCCCCCTTCCGACCCCAACCCTGGCTCACCAGCTCCCCCACCCCTTTTTTCTGGCCCCGGCTTCCCGAACCCAACCCCTGGCTACACTCTGGCCCCCTTCCCGACCCCAACCCTGGCTCACTCTGGCCCCCTTCCCGACCCCAACCCTGGCTCACTCTGGCCCCCTTCCCGACCCCAACCCTGGCTCACTCTGGCCCCCTTCCCGACCCCAACCCTGGCTCACTCTGGCCCCCTTCCCGACCCCCTATATACTGTGATACCCCATAATTTAGCTATTGAAGCTGTACAGTTTCATCTATATAAATACAGCAGTTTTTCTGACGATCTTGTTACTTACATTACTGATGTGTTACATTTCCTACTCACTAACAATTTTTTTCTTTTTGACAATATGTATTTTTTTCAGTGCCAAGGTTGCCCTATGGGCTCTAAATTTTCGCCCACTCTAGCGAATCTTTACATGGCCTGGTTTGAGGAGACTTACATCTTTGGCGACAACAACCCTTACTCTAAGTATATGAAATGGTATGGCCGTTATATTGATGATGGTCTCCTCATCTGGGCTGGACCACAAACAGACGTGACTCACTTCATAGCCTATCTAAA
>CM033642.1:9322663-9425163 GCA_019512145.1 Engystomops pustulosus | reverse complement strand
TTTTAATTCTATTCTTCACTTTGCAGATGTTAGCGCGTGTCTTCCGATAATGTCGGAGATACGCGCGCACAGCTGCAAAGTGAAGAATAGTGTTATTTAAATGTGTTCTGCCCTTAAATGTTCGTGTTTTCACTGTTTTTAATGTTTTAATTCTATTCTTCACATTGCAGGTGTGCGCGCGTGTCTCCCGATAGGTTCGGAGATGTGCGCGCACAGCTGCAAAGTGAAGAATAGTGTTATTTAAATGTGTTCTGCCCTTAAATGTTCGTGTTTTCACTGTTTTTAATGTTTTAATTCTATTCTTCACATTGCAGGTGTGCGCGCGTGTCTCCCGATAGGTTCGGAAATACGCGCGCACAGCTGCAAAGTGAAGAATAGAATTAAAACATTAAAAACAGTGAAAACACGAACATTTAAGTGCAGGACACATTGAAAGAACACTATTCTTCACATTCCAGATGTTCCGAACATCTCCTAACTTAGCGGGAGACATGCGCGGACACCTGGAAAGTGAAGAATAGTGTTATTTCAATGTGTTCTTACAAGCAAAACATCAGTAAACATCTGGGATATTTTATTATGTAATAAAAATACTGTTCTTCACTTAATTTAATGCTCGATCTCGAGCCGGCGAGATACTCGTCCGAGTAACGAGCCGGTCCGAGTATGCTAATACTCGACCGAGCAGTAAACTCGGACGAGTATACTCGCTCATCTCTAGTTGGCTTAGCTTTAAACTAGAAAATGTTGGTACTCAGTGGTGCAACTTTGGTTGTACTCATAATTGTGATACCCTTTCATAAAAGTCACAAATGTCTCCAAAAAGTGTCTAAAACAAAATGGGGCCTAAAGAATGTTAGATAGTTTTTGGTGCAAATTAAATAAAAATGCAGGTTAAATTTAATAGTCTTTATGCATGTCACAACAATTTTTTGGGAAATGTCTTGTTTGTGTGCAACAAAAATGCAATAAAGACTACATAAAATTCTACAGGTTACTTGATGTGTTTGTTCATGCAATATCTTTACCCATAATTTTACAATCACTTATATGTTAACCTGACTTAAATGTTACAACAATGTGATGTACTGATGCTTTTAGGACCGTTAGTGCAGGGGTGTACCTACCATGAGACAAGTTGAGCCTCTCACCTCAGGGCGACACCAACTTCAGAAAGGTAGGGCAGCATGACTATGTACTCCCTAGCATCTCTCTAAACCTAATTTCAGCAAGGGTGGCAAACACTGGTTGGACAACCAACTTAAAAAAACACCTATAATATAAGACTCTGTGTGTCAGGATAAAAGGGGCACTTTTCAACTGTTTGCATCAGAAAGCACACAGGCTAGGTTCAATCGTGGTTTATGGCCTAATATTGTATTAGATGCTCGGCTCACAATGTACTGAGGGACCGATATCCAAGTAAGATCAGACATATCACCTATTTAAATATGGCTGTGTGAATAGGCTCTAAGAGATTGACCCCTAATGTATGAGATGTTCGTTGTGCTTAGTATTTGGATGCTATACTTTAAGATTTTGGTGGGGAATTTGGAATTGGGGAATGGAATTTTTTCCATGACATAAAATATTATACTAGATGTTTCTCACAAGCTATTTTAACCTCATTCCTAAATTATCATAGGCCCATGAGCTCAAAAAGGAAGAAACGAAAAGAGCCTACACTGCCGTTTACTAGCAATTCAAAGAGCCAGAAAATGGTGTGTAGTTCTGGACTATCGAGTTTAGTTTTGCTGAATGAAAAGCTAAGATGATGAATAATAAGACATTCAAAGAGTGTGTCGCAAGAAGTCATTATGAGAGGGTTATTTAGCAGGGAAAAAGCCATAACCATATACAGTTTCACAGCACAATAGCAAAATGGAGATGAAACAAAAACATAAGGTTGTGCAGAGATTCGATGTCAAGAAAATTCAAGAATTCTGATGTCTGAGTGATAGCTACATGCCCTAAGAGATCAATCATAGGTATGTAACACAGAAGACCATGTAGAAGCAAACAGCAATGTAACATCTGACCTCATTATTCATAATACTTTGTGTAATGATTATCGCCCCCGCTGTATAAGTTGGCCAACTCCCTGACCAATGTTTGCAATGTTTTTTTTTGTAATTACTTTTGACAAATGCTTCACTTCCCCTGTGTCTCATTTTATCTGCAGGGACTACATTAAAGAGAATGGCCTAAGGTCATCTTATTTTTGCAGATAATTTAAGGCAGACACTGGCGGTCATTTACTAACAAAGTGCAAATGAGTACTGACCCACAGCAATTATTTCAGCAATTACTCTGATGACTGTGACTCAAAACTCAGATCAGCCAAAACTTTGAAAAGAAGTTGCGGAATATTAAATGCTCTAAATTTTTCGCAGTAAGTTAACATGAAAATACTTCGATTTTCAACTCTATAGAATTTGAATGTCTCTTACGATGTATAATGTATCGGGTAGAGAGCTAATGTTCTCTGATGTAACAGTCAGAGTTTTTGCTTAATGGGGTTTCAACACAAATAAAAAGTTTACAAGAGTAAGGGAAATAGCCTAAAAGTGTCGCCTATACCATTCTTACCCATATTATGTAAACATTCCTCTTGGTCACATGGCCCACCGGCATCTGCTTTCAGGACTTCCTGTGGAAGTCCTGTGTCTTCAGGTGGCAGTGTACTCATTAATGAATGCACTCCCACTCCATGAACACAACTCCAATGTTACTGTGTGCCAAGTCAAGTCCGAAAGTGTCAGCTGGTGAGTCACTGGACCAGGAGAAGGGGAAAGTGGCAAGGGTAAATACCAAATGGGTGACCCTATTAGGTTAATGTATTAACTCTGGTAAACTTTATCCACAATGCTAAATCTTTACAAGGCCTACAAACTATAATGTATTCTTTATAGAATTGGTCTCTTGATATGATAAAGTGATATGATAAAGAGAAATCTTATAGACAACAAAGGCTTCAGGGCCCAGGTGTGATTGCACCATCTGCACCCCCTCAAGTTGCACCCGTGATTACATTCGATTTAAGCTAAAAGGGTCTTCTAGGGTCACAGCTGTATAATGATGGTCTATCTATCTCAACTTTACAAAAGTTGACAAGTTGCAAACATTTGTAAATAAAAATGGAATTCTAAACTATTTCCGATTTGGGTCACCCAATCTAGATGCTTCTCTCTGTTTTTTATGTTTTTTCTACAAAAACACACCGACATGGAAAATACCATTGAGCATTTGACTACTGCCAGCCAATAAGCAGACCAAACATAGTGAAGTTCAGGAGTGATATGACTGTTCTCGCTCCTGAGACCATTGAGGACACTGATTGGCCGCAGTGTTCATATTGGCACTTCAAGTCTAGCTAGAAAGGTTTTTGTGTCTTTGCCCTGCTCCTTTGCCCCAGGGAATAAACTATTTCCCCAAGTGAACATCTACACTGGCCTTATTTTACAATATAATATACTAAATTCTTTAATTTCCTAGACAAAATGTTACATTGGGTTGCTTCGTACATGACCTTGACAAGGATGGAATGGAGTTACCTGTTGTCTGCACATACAATGTATGTAATGGAGGGAAGTAACATGTTCACACACAACACAAAAAAGAACTCAATCAGGTACATCAGGGAAGGTGGAATACTATAACAACACATCTTATATTGTTATACTATTCCACCCACCTTAATAGAGAATGCTTAGGTGTTGCCACTCCATATCCTTTGGAATCCAAGTTTCCTCCAACTTTCATGGTGTCGCAGGGTTTTCTCTGTTCGATGTACTCATTCATTGTAGACTCTAATAGGAAGGCAAATTTTCCCTTTGATTTCCGGACGCGGGCCACTCCTTCTGCTGTTGTTTTGGTGAATACTGATGGCTCTGCCGATTTCATGTAGGTCCACATCTTTTCATAAACTGCTATTTTTGATCGCTGTCAGACAAAAAAAATTTCGAAAGAATTTAAGAAATTGCAGAATTATAATAATAGCAATGCAAACTTATAAATACTTGGTTTGAGATGTCAACTTCTACTATATACCCCATTTTCTACCAATGGTGGGCACCAAACGTAAGATTCTACAAATTATTATAGCAGCAAGAAGTTGACCTCGATGGCGGTAGTGACCAGTCTTTAAGCTTAACAGGGGACTGCTATGGGAACTAGCGCCCAACA
This sequence comes from Engystomops pustulosus, assembly GCA_019512145.1. Lineage (NCBI taxonomy): Eukaryota > Metazoa > Chordata > Amphibia > Anura > Leptodactylidae > Engystomops > Engystomops pustulosus. The sequence continues at coordinate 9,420,978 of CM033642.1, read as the reverse complement.
AAAAGGTCGAAGCCAACAACACAGAACAATGTATTGATGTAATGATCTTGGCAAATTGTTATACAGAACAAACTTTCTAATCCTTTTCAATTACTTTTACATAGATTCACCAAGTACCGCAAAAGGGAATTTGTGTATACCGCATAATAATACAGGAAAAATCCCACTGGGTGGGTGATAAATAACAATTCTGTCAATGGCTGCCAGTGTTATATTATTTCCTTGTAATTATTTTTTTGCTTCGTTCAGATCCCCAAGGAAGGAGGAATAATGATCTGCGAACAGAGACACCCTTTACCCCATGTGCCCAGATCAATATGTGTGATGCATATGACAAACATGATACATGTTTGCCTAAGGCTAAAGAAACTGAAGCTCCTTCATTAATTTGTTAAATGTATGGATACAGATACACCGCAGCATTACCGGCGCACCGCTTCTCTGTTCAGCTGCCAGTGACTTAACTATCTCCAATTTGCAGTAAGCGCTAATATGCAAGGCAGGGATGTAAGACTTCCCTAGATATTGGCTTTTGTTCAGAACCTTAAATGCTCTGTATACTTTGCAATTTGAAAGAGAACTTTAGACAAGAGTTAACTCATTGTGGACAGGAAGGAGTTTTTTCCTTTTACAGTTTACATTCCCCCATTCGGATCCCTGAAACTATTTTAATTTTTGCCTCCACTTATCTGTATGATTTCAGGACAGATATGAACTGACTTCCAATTTATAAAACTATACATATAAATATTGGGGGAGATTTATCATTAGGCAGGATTTTGAGCAGTTGTCTATGTGTTAGACTGGCATGTTTCCAACAGTTGGATTTATAGTCCGGTGTATGTGCAGTGATAAATGTCTTCTGATGTGACAGCTGTGTGTGCTCTAAGTGAATAGACTGCACCAGTTACACCTATGTTTAATATTTGCTGAATTTCTGCCTTTTTGCGATGTTTTTGCACAGGAAATTCTCAGATACCTCAAACATAAAATTGAGCAAAAACTTCAAATTTGAGCAGAAACTTCCCCCTGTAGTAGCAATGGACCCACATATACCACATATAAATTTGCGTTCTCAGTTCCGCCATTGCGTGACTTTAGAGTTGCATATTTTTCTCTTTTAAAAAAATGCAAAAACAATGTTTGCGCAAAAATTTGCGACAATTATACACCAAGAAACTACATAGGACTAATGATAAATCTCCCCCATAGATTTTATTAACCATTGACGGGAATGCATAAAATATTGGCATTGTTTTGGCCTAAAGAGAAACCTTCATTTAAAAAAAGTTTCATATGTCGTAGGATGTGCAATTTAAAGCCCTTCTGCAATTGGATTAGTTACCCGAATCTTGCTCCTCTTCTATACAGCAGCCTTCCCCCTGCTACCAGCCTCTGTAAGTGATTCCTTTAGATGGCCGCTGCTGTGCTCTCTCCATACTCTCTGTGCTGAAGACGGATTGTACATTTACATGTCAGCCCCGCCCCCTCTCCTCTCTGCACTGCTCAGCTGATTCTCCTCACACTGCTCCCAGCACTCAGTCATGTGCTGCTTGGAGCCCTAGCTAATGTAATACTAATAACAAACCAACACTCTCCTCTCTCCATATAAACCCTCAAATAATCCACCAGATAGAAGCTACAGCTCTCGAGGCGTTGCCTTTCCCCTTCCCCATCACCTCACACTCGGCAGCAGGAGAGGAGAGAGATCAGTAACAATGTGCTCTGTGCCTTTCCAAGTCTCCAATATTCCCTATGTGCTGTGCTGCAGTTTTAGATAGATAGATATGATCTATATATACACCAGGGGTCCCCAAACTTTTTACATAGGGGGCCGTTCATTGTCCCTCTTAGACCGTTGGAGGGCTGGATAAATAGCGGTACATGTGACCGCATCTGTAATACACTGCCCCCCCTCACTTAATTATTCAATATACTACACCACCTTGTGAACTATTTTATATATTGGCCCAATGAATTAATTAATTGTGTCAATTAATTATTAAATATACTGGGACCCCTCTCTATTAATTATTGAATATGCTGCCCCCCTATTAATTACTAGACTATCCCTCATAATTAATTCTTTCCTATGCTCCCCCCCCACCATTAGTTATTTTATATGCCCCCCACCATTAGTTATTTTATATGCCCCCCCTGCACAATTAGTTATTTTATATGTCCCCCCACCATTAGTTATTTTATATGCCCCTGATATACACTATGATCTATATATACACTGCTCAAAAAAATATAGGGGACACTCAGATAACACATCCTAGATCTGAATTGTTGAAATATTTTCATTAAATACTTTATTCTGTACAAAGTTGAATATGCTGACAACAAAATCACAAAATAATTATCAATGGAAATCAAATTTATTAACCAATGGAGGCCTGGATTTGGAGTCACCCACAAAATTAAAGTGGAAAAACACATTACAGGCTGATCTAACTTTGATGTAATATCCGGAAAACAAGACAAAATGAGCCTCAGTATTGTGTAGCCTCCACCTGCCTTTATGACCTCCCTACAATGCCTCAGCATGCTCCTGATGAGGTTGTGGATGGTCTCCTGGGGGATCTCCTCCCAGACCTAGACTAAAACATCCGCCAACTCCTGGATACTCTGTGGTGCAATGTGACTTTGGTAGATGGGGTGAGACATGATGTCTCAGATGTCCTCAATCGGATTCAGGTCTGGGGAATGAGCAGGCCAGTCCATAGCTTTAATGTCTTCATCTTGCAGGAATTGCTGACACACTCCAGAGGTCAGTAATGAGGTCTAGCACTGTCCTGCATTAGGAGAAACCCAACTGCACCAGCTTATGGTCTCACAAGGGGTCTGAGGATCTCATCTCGGTACCTAATGGCTGTTAGGCTACCTATGGCGAACATATGGAGGACTGTGCGGCCCTCCAAAGACATGCCACCCCACACCATACTGAGGGATGTTGTAGACAGCAGATCGTTTTCCGCCGCATCTCCAGACTGGCTGCCAGGGGCGAATATGACAATCCTAGTGTTCCCTGGCAAATGCCACGCGTTCTGTACAGTGTTGAACTGTGAGCACAACCCCCATCTGTGGACGTCGGGCCCTCAAGCCATCCTCATGGAGTAGGTTTCTAACCATGCACATTTGTGGCTGCTGGAGGTCATTTTTCCCAGTTTTGATACTGTTTCTCTTGTTCCTCCTTGCTCAAAGGTGGAGTTAGCGGTCCTGTTGCTGGGTTGTTGCCCTCCTATGGCCCCCTCCACGTCTCCTGGTGTACTGGCCTATCTCCTGGTAGTCCCTCCAGCCTCTGGAAACCTTGCCACAGTTCTCATTGTTGTGCCATCTTGGATGAGCAGCACTACCTGAGTCAGTTGTGTGGGATGTTGAGTCTCATGCTACCACAAGTGTGAAAGCACCACCAACATTCAAAATTGACCAAAACATCAACCTGTCCTAAGTGGATAGTTTGATTTCACAGAACTTTGATTTGCTTGGAGTTATATTGTGGTATTTAAGCATTCTCTTAATTTTTTTGAGCAGTGTAGGTATAATAGATAGATACAATAGATAGATAGAGAAGATAGATGTTAGAGAAGGTGTGATGGGTGGAGGGGAAGGCTGAGATGTTTGGTTATTATACTATTCTCTAGTTGAAAAAGTTATAACACCGGAACTTCGCTTGTCATTGAATAAAATTTCACTTATTTTTTGTACATGATTCAGCCTTTCGGCTACAAGCTCCACACTCGCCTGTGTGGGTGTGTCTAATATGCACAAGCTAGGGTGTCATTGGTCAGTAACATGTGCTTGTGATGATGTCACAGTAGCCAGGTCCCGCCCCTCTATCTTGCTGATTGCAGGTTTTTGCATGGCTGAAAAACATGGTTGCTTTGGGCCAAAAAGTTCTAAATGGGGACTGAGAGGCAAAATACTTTGAGGAATGATTCCCAGGGATATCTGGAGCACAATTATGTATTTTTTAGCTCAGAATGACGGTTACCCTTTAACATTCACTTTATTAGCTATGTGAATGTTCTTTGTGGTTAGACATACATAACAGACATTGGAAATAATTTTTTAAGGCTGGTGCATTGTGCACCATGCTTAACATCCCCCAGGGCAGGGCATGCTGGATTTACTAAGGGTTCTGGCCTCTTATTAAATCTGTAACAGTGCTTGTGCGCCTTTATAAAATCTATAGGAGGTCAGACATGGTAAATATTTCTACAATACACTTCCCCAGCTCGTAATGTGCCCTGCCCTTCCACGCCCACTTTTTGAAAAAGTGAGAGGCGTGATACACAACATTAGATACAGCTTTACATCAGGATAAATATCCTATATTTCTACTTACTTTGAAAAATTCTTTTGTTGACCCGGCATCCAGTGTTCCATAGGCAATCTCTGTTTGTTTAGCGAGGTCTTCCGCACTTTCTATGGGTGACACCATTCTCTCAACTGTTAGAAAGGCAGCCAAGTTAGCCGTGTACGAGGAAATTATAATGAGGGTAAAGAACCACCACACTCCTCCAACAATGCGACCTGAGAGGGATCTAAACGAGAATGTAATTTCAGATTTTATGTTTCCGCAAGTTTACATTTTACATTTAAAAGCTTGCATTTACTCCACAAATAGAAAAAATTCACGGGCTAGCGATCCAAATTCTGATCATTAGGGGAATGGATATCAGTATCGGCACTGATAACAATAATGATGGAGTTGCAGGTTGACAATGCATTCACTTGCTCCATCCAGGACATGTGAGTGTTGGAAATAGCCAAGCCCAGAACCTGAGTATCTTGGGCATTCTCATTCAAAGTCTATGGGAGTGCCAGAGACAGTGGGGAAGATTTATCGAGCTGCCCAGAAGTAAGAATGTGCTTAGTTGCCCATGGCAACCAGTTACAGCTCTCCTTTAAAATATTCATGAGCAATGGCAAAATGTAAGCTGAACTGTGATTGGTTATCATGGGCAACTAAGCACATTCTTACTCTTAGGCAGCTTGATAAATCTGCCCCAGTGTGCTTGGCTTTTACCACTTGGACACATAGGGGGATATTTATCATATGTTGGCACTAGTGCTGCATTTTCAAGGCGCTTCTACCTCTTAATGTATCGGGCAGGGTGCGCCGCACTGAAAAGTCAAAAGATGCCGGTAGCAGCGAGTGTGTAGGCGCGGTGACAGTAACGCCCCACGCCGGCCCATTCTAAGCGGGCCGTGCCCTCCGCTCAGCCAGTCGATTTCCCCCACTTCATGCCCCTTCATGCCTCACTGGTGTGAGGGTGGCAGACTGAGGAAAATAATCGCAAGTGCTAGCAATAAGCTAGCTAGCAATAACTGACGTGGTGCAGAGGCCATGATAAATATGCCCCACAGAAATTTAGGGGCTTATTTAACTTTTTTTCCCCTTGCCGTTGGTGTTTTTGCACCTTTTTGCTGTGTAATGGCTGTTTTGGGCCTATTTTGCACTTATTTGGAATGTTAGGCCTCAATTCGCCGTGTGTTGTTGCGCCCTATTTGTCATCACATTGTGCCTCTTTACAGATGTTTGTGCCCAATTTATTATAGTATTGCACCTATATATGCACAAATAACACGTCAGTCCTGACCTTAGGAAAGGCAATGGTATGAATTGTGCAACAAATTGATCCTTTTTTAAAATTTGCGTCTTATAAGGCACAAAAAAAACTGCATTTGCCAAAGAGCCAAAACTAAAAAGACAAATGAGGTGCAAAAAATAGACTCGCAACAGGCGCAAAAAGAGCTCAGAGTAAGGGGAAATAAATAAATGACCCCCTAAATGCTCCAACTCTTTCTCCATCAATTAATGAGAATAGAAACCTTGAGATTAAAACAATAGAACGTTCCATTAAAACAATAAAACAAACCATTTAAACTTTTTTTTTTTGCAAAAATAAGAAACCTTAGAAAAGCATAAAAGCTGGTTGAAGATGAGTTAATAGTTCCTTGAGATTTTATATAAAAGAAGAAATAACTAGCATAAATCTCATGGAAGCATCTTACTCATAGTTACTAGATGCAATGGGTTTTCTCAGGTTATAACAAAATTCTATACAGGAGAAACTAGGACAACATTTATTTTTAATGATGAACCAAACTAATGCAACGATTGGTCATTCTTAGGAATACTATTAAACAGAGATTCTGTTCCCCCTTTTACCCTATTTCCTCATATCACCGCCTCTTCAGTCCTTTCTCACATTCTTCCTTTTATCTAGTTCTCTTATATGCTCCACCTTCTCTATTGTCCTTCCCATCCTACTCTACGTCCATACATTCCTTCCTTTACCCTTCATTTCTTTACTTCTCTCCTACTGTCTGTCCTTGATTTCCTCTCTTTATTTTATCATATTCCTCTTTCCTTTAGATGTTTCATGGGGCTGAATGGAAAAACTGGTTTTAAGGTCACATAGAACATGCAATGAAAATCTGAATAAGAGTTCGCTGGTCATGAGCTGGTTGTGGCACAGAGCAGGACACCGCACAGCCTCGATGGGGGTGGGGGTTATAGATAAATCATATCCTTTCCTTCCTCCTGATCTCTTTCCTAGATTCAGGTCCAAAGGTCCTTCTTTAGCTTTAAATTCTGTACTCTATATGGAAAGGGCAGTTTGGGTATCAACCTGGGCTCATGGTCATCCTAACCAGCCAGCTAGTTTGATATTGTCCTGCAAAGATATTCAAGAGAGTGTCCTTCATTGAAATTCTTACAGCTCTTTCGGCTTTTGAAACACTTGTATGCAGTAACCCTTCCAGGTCCTTTAAAGGCCCTACAAAATTCCCTGCAGAACTCAAAGGTGGCAGAAGGGACCCTCCCAACTATTCTGCAGTACATTAAGCAGCAAATGTCAAACTATTTTTTTAAAATTTCATTGTGGGGGCTCACAATTTTTTTACAGGCCAGGGCCCATGTCTTACTCTAGTCCTAAATATAAATAATCACTGCAAATGTGCGATATATGTAATTAAGTGAAACTTAGATTTTGTTTTCAACATAAAAATGTCCCAAACATTTTAACATTTAAAGGAAAAATTCTAATAATTCCTTTTCTAGCTTCTAAAGATTAGTCTGTCCGTCCGTCAACTCATTCAATCATTACGTGTCATTTACTAACCTGGGAGAGATATCACATCCTTGCTGCATAAAGGCTCCAAGGGAGAACCATAAGCTGTTAAATATCCCAAACTCATTTGGGGGTTGATCACTGGGTCCATCCTTACCATCTTCAGGCTCTTCCGTATGCCACTCATAGGGGCTGAATCGGCTTACAAGGAAAAGGACTACACTTACTCCAATATAAGCAAATACTATGCACATCCAGATCTCATAAGCCAATGGGTCCAAAAATGAAAAGACTCCAGGTTTTGATTTTTGTGGTTTTTTGATCATAATAGAAATCCCTAAGCTCATGAAAGGCTTTGAAAAATCAATGACCTCTTCTCGCACCAAGGTAATGGTCAATGGCGCTACAGCAATCTCTGCTTTCTGTAAAACAAGAGAGAAGACATAACCATTTAAATATATTTTTGACATTTACTGCAATTTATAGATGACAGTATTTCAAAATAAATGAAGACATGGCACTTAGGCCCTACTGATAGATATGAATATAGATCCCAGCTGATGAAGTATGCAAAGATGGCCACCGGCGCTTAATAAGTTTGTTCCAAAAGAGGCACCAGCCACATAGACCCTTCGTCAGGTAGGAATACTGTAGTATAGATTAATATCTATGACTATACTAAGACACATCTTGAAGAACCGCCATATGAGGCATTTATAGCATATCCACATGTGGAAGTCCCTCCTAGAGCTAGCTTCGACGAAGGCTCTTTCTATACCTAAGATGGTTTTTGGCTAAAAACATGTTTGGCTAAAGGTTTTCCTTTTACCGACTACAACAATGCAGACACGTAGACCACAGATGCATTTATGGTCCCACATTTTATGGTATTAACTTTTTTCACCAAAAAAACAAAAAGTTTGTCATGTTAAAATTCAATAGCCACATTCTTCCACTCTGATATCTTCTTCAAGCTGAAAAGTTGAGACATCTCCTAAATATCAGTAGACTTTCCAAGTCCTACCAAAGTTAGCAGGACCAACAGATGTCCATCTAATGTCTATGAACATGAGGACTGGAGAAGTGGCTCCTATAAGAAATTAGAAGTTACCCACCCAGCTCAAATAGGAGTTTGTGTAAGATACATGGCCTAGTGTTTGGTATGTGTAATTGCAGCAATATAATGTTAACATAGTTGATTGTATTGATTTAAAAGACAAGATTCACAAATGTTGATACTACTGATCAAGAATTCCAAACTAATGAAAAAGGGCCCTGTTATGGGAATCTGAACACCTAAGTGAGCTCTCCATGTCGGACATCTCCTTTCCATCTATGGGCATATGGTCATCATTCAGTAAATGCTCCTATGTCTGAAGACTGTATTGCTATGTAGCTTTATTTGATATTTTGCTGCCAGTCACATCTACAAAAGAGGGTTTGATGGTGACTCTTATGAAATGGATTTATCTTGGTGGACATCCCACTTAGACATTTCTGACATATAGAACACAATGGAGCCAAAGAAAATTACATGTGTTATCTCAAATAACTTTTATCAATAGTTGCAATGCTATTCATCAACATATTCGAGTACGGTGCTCTAGTGAGAGCAAAAAAGTAGTTTCTTACCCCATATACCAGTTCTCCCACCATTCCATTCCAGATTTTTGTATCAGAATCCCTTGCTCCGTATTTTCCATCAGGAACAATTGCAATTTTATACTTGATACCAATATGTTTTGCAATTTCATAGGCCAGATCTACACAATATCCTTCAAACTTATCATTTCCTTCGAACATCTCATGGTTTTTCTTGTACATTACATAAGGAGATTCCTATAAGGAAAAGAAGAAAACTTAAAGGAGAAACATGCCTAACTTTCAATTTGAAGGACCTTCAGGGCACAAGACAACCGTAAAGTCAACTCATCGTATACACTTGAAAAGTTATAGGTTCGACAATGTAATATATGGTACAAATTACAGAACTTGTGATACATCTTCAACTGTCTGACATACATAAAGGGTATTATGACCTTTACTGGGAATCCAGTACCTCCACATTCCAAAAAAGTTTATGAGGGGTTGTTCCTTCCTCAGAAAATTAACTGAGCACCCATAATCCTCCAAAAAGTAAGACACATATGGCCTAAATGGTCACAATAAGGAAGAAGGACATTGGGATGCTTTATTAGTACCCATTTGCTATTTATAATGGAATCTACAGTTATACTTTAATGTGGCCAATGGATTTAAAAAGGTTAAAATACCCTTTAAAATGCAAATTTTAAGTGCATTTTAAATCACTTAAAAATATAAATATGAACATTTTGATTTTTTTTTTAATCACAAACAGAAATTAGAAGATAACAATATATACACCAAAAAAGTAGCAAAAGTAATACACAATATAGTAATTATACAACAGATATCTCCATGATACAAGACCGATGGGCACAGAAGTTTGAACAGCAAAAAAAAGGGAAAATTAAAAGTGGCTAAAAAAAGGAGAATTCACATTTCTTATGAAACGACGTTGCAGCTCTTACTTATAATTTCACCTTCTTTTCGTTTCTTTTTGTGCTAGTCCTTTGTGATATTTCTGGCTTAATTATAGAGTCTCTTATTACAGTTTCTGAAGTGGATGAAAACAGTAAGGATTATACAAGGGGGTTTTCTAGTCAATACAAATGGAGCACATTTTTGACAACCAAGAAATTCCACATCGACTTTTCATTAATTGCACAAGGCGGGAATAATTATATGTAATTGGTTTGCTATTTAAGTTATGCTGGAAGATAGAGTGGTAGAGAGCTGTAACCTATGTTACTAGATCACAGCAATGAATGTTTATCCTAAATACGTGAATAAAATCTTATTCATTTTATATCTTATTCTATACAAAATTTTGTCAAATTTTTATTTACAAAAAAGATTTTTATTGGGACAAATACTAGTACACCCAGTTCTATAGGCTGCTTTAGGCCAAGGTTTAGAGTAGTCAAGTAAAAAAAAGTGGGCACAGCTGAAATATTTTACAAAACTCATGTTTCACTAATTCTGTTAAAAAGGGGCACATTTTTTACTAACTTCCATCCTCTGGGTCCTATAAGTAGGACAAAATGGGGTTGTCCAGGATTTAAAAAATGATTTGGTTCTAGGGAGTAAGAAAATAATAAAGAGCTGATATACTCACCTCCTCTGGTGCTACCATTCATCCGTGGTGTCATTTGTCATTGCCAGCCTTTGTATACAGAGGGCAACCGATGATGACACATTGACAGCCACACATCTGTCAACACCACATCCATACTGGCCTCTGAACAGAGGCCAGCAATGAAGGGCCATACCAAAGCTGATCGGTAAAGCGGGAAGTGGTGAGTATCACCTTGTTATTATTTTCTTTTTGCTCCATTTGGTTGCTATGATTTACCACTTCTTACAACTTTTTACCTAAGTAATACTCTAGGCCTCCTCCCACACTTAAAGGAAACCTGTCATCAGCAATTGGCTTAATAAACCACTTCCAGTATGTTGTCAAATAGCATAACGCCTTATTGTTTTTGTTTCTTGTAAGTGACATGTAAATTGGTTGAATAAAGTCAAGGAGGCAGAGAGTTTAACACTGAAGTCAAGGTGGGGAATTCTGAATCCTCCTCCTCTGTGATCATGCATCGGACTTCAAGAGATCTGTTAAGTGATGTCTCTGTATGCAGGACCTTCAATTACAGTGAAGGGCTTTCTGAGGAAGAGAGAGATTGACTTAAATGTTAAAATCTCCGCCTCCTTGACTTTATACAACTAGTTTACATTTCACTTTAAAGTTGGTTTTCTGGGTGATGCCACTGTGCTGGGTCATAAAACACAATCTGGAAGGTGTTCAGCTGCTTGACAATATACTGGTAGTGGTTTATTAGGTCAATTGCTGATGACAGGTTCCCTTTAAAGGTTTAACTGATATACTATAGAATTTCGTTCTATGTCATGGTCAAGTAAGTCATGATAAAAGCAAAATAAGTTCTAAAAAATACAGAATCAGCTTTTATAAAATAAAAAATGTATGTTGTTCATATAGGTAGGGGGCATTTATTAAGTTTTAAGGTTGTCATTAAAAAGACATTATCGCACAGTGACATCTTTTCAGAGGGATGTCGGACAGTAGATTGGAACACTATTCCGAAACTAATGACTTTTCAGATGAAGTACAGAAGAGAGAAATGGATATGCTGCCTACTGTGTTCTGACCTGTCAGTTATTCCAGCATATAATTCTCTGAAATATCCATGGATCACAGGTTTTGATGATACAACATTGTGAAAGGGCAGGGTAGTCAAGTCTCTAAACATCAGGACTGTAAATGCTATACCAAATGATATATGTGAAGACTGAATGGATTGAAAGAACTTGTGACACTTGGGAAAATCAATATTTGGGTTCAAAGAATATTAGTGAAGAAATATTTTATTGTAGGACAAAGAGGGAAATCCTTTATATAGTTGTCTGTCTAATTCGACCTTGTGACACATAAATACTGGAAGAAGAAAATGGATGGAGAAATGGTTTACTGTAGAAGAAAGGGGAAAATCCTTCAGATCTTTGGTTCTCTAATTTAACCTCCAAAATATTGGAAGATACTAGAAGTTTCTAGAGAATCCTAAAAAAACTCCTCTTCCTGGCAGAATGACCCGGGCAACATTTCGAGGTCCACTCCATGCCTAAATGTCTACATTCCTGATAAGGAGCAAACACTTTTTGGCTTGTTTAGTTCAATCCTAAATATAATCGCAAGATTTCCTCAAGGTTTCATCTTGACCTATTGATACTTTCCGCAATGTAACAATAGGCGGCCCTTTAGGGAAACTAGGGAAAATGTTCTATGGCTATGGAAGTTAAACATTTGTAGCAGTGGATGAGCCTAGGGTTTCAGAACTTCAATTTCAGGTATAAAGTTCTACTTTATTCATACCCCAATCTCTTTTGTAAAATATGCAGAGATAAGCTGTGTTTGGTTTAGGTCGTTCCTGGCTGAGATGTTTCCTGCTGTCTCAACCAATTTAATTTAGCAGATTAAAATAGGTTAATAAGAATTATGGGGAAGCAATAGTGTCACACTATGAGTCAGCAAATATAATATATACTGTGTCAAATTTATCAAATTGGAATACTTTTTTGTTTGCAACTGACTATGCACTTTCCATTTCCTAAAGTCAATGCAGATCACAGCACCTAGCAATATACTTTCCTTTTATTGTGACATTTAACAAACTTATTAATTTCCTAAAGGTTCTTAAACTTTTAAAGTACTATTTAAAAATAAAATGTCACAATAAAATAGAGTTCAACTCTGGCTTAATAAGTTGCAAAATACTTGTATTAGATGTACTCCATCCAAAGGTTATGTTTGACCATGAAGGAGGAGTTCCTGAAGAGTTGGACACTCAGGTGCCTACCTCAAGGAAGGGTAGAGTAAGAACCTCCTCCCCTCTGTACTGGGTTATAATATAGGCAGTTTGGGTGGTAGCTTGGAGCCCAAGCCTTCTAGGGGCCTATGGCCACGTAAACCACCCACCAAATTTTATACTGAGAAGGATCCATAAAATCCTGATACATCTGTTTCTACTCTCAAGACAAATGTACACAAGAGCCATTTCAGGACCACTACAGGTCCTCCAAAGTCCTGAAACATATTGAAAGCAGGCAGAAAGGACGCATCCTCCATTCCCCAAGAAGCGTCAATCTAGTACCACATGTAGGAAGTGATTCCAGACTTGTAAGGGCTATAATATTCCAACAATTCAGGGCCCATGGCAGTCTAAATCCAACCCCTAACTACACCAATGAAAGCTTAGAGAAGTATAAATATCACTCATCTTCATGTGTTGTTTTCATGTTGATTTATTCATACTTATAAAGGATTATCTCGGCAAGTTATACTTTTCGCAGATAACTTCATGTTACCTTTCCATATTTATTATAATGCAAGACAAATAATTGTTGAACCTCAGTGAAGTAAAAATAAACAGAATACTTCTCAACCTGGGTTCATGGTCGCTCTGGAATGATGTCATAAATATAGAGGAAAGAAGGTGCTAATCCTAACCAAAATGGAAGAATCTGATCCTTGTTTGTCCTCCACACTCTTTTTCATGCCCCTTTGTCCATTGTGTCTTCCTGGTTGCCTAATAATTTAAAGGGGAGTATCTTAACAATATTCACCATTGAGTAACCAACCTTGACTAGACTGTTTAGGGTCCTCAAATTGGCTGTATGGGCTACAGGTGTTCTTGCTCTTGCTCCTTGTCGTGAATGGGTTTGCCACTTTAATGATATCATTGATCTATCCATGGGATCCAATGCTAAGATATTAATGCTGACTGACCCAATTCAAGTTACTAGGAGCTAAGCCATATTATCGGGGGTCAGCTACTTCACAGAGAAGGGGCTGGGCATGAGATCAGTATAGGGTCCTAGGTATTAATTCTCCTGGATCTGATATTGAAGACCTTTGCTATGGGTAAGAAATCCATATCATTACAGAGGTAAAACTCTAAGCAATTCCGCTGAGAGATTTCCGTTGCTATAATTTTTCTCAGCCCTTGTGTATTATAATATCAATCTATATATGACATTTTATTCAATATATTTAATTTGCTGGTGCCACCATCCTGAAGTACACTGTTAATCTGCATCAATCGAAAGAAACAATAAAATGGATGAAACAATCCTTCTCTCTCTCTTTCTGTATTGTCATCCTGAAGATCTGCTCATGATTCTGTGCTAGAGGAAGACACAAAGGTGTTTGCTAAGTCTTCATTACTGGCAAAGCAATATAGGGATTTAAAGCAGCAGCCACCAGGGGCTTATAATTATAATAGTTTTCACCTCCTCACAGTGGACTAGTGATTAGGAATAGTGACCCACGAACTGTGAATCTCCAAGGCAACAAGCAATTGGAAACTCCAATGGTATCTCCAAGGCAACAAAGACCTCTAAGACATTCTCGGACAAATTTATCCTTCCTTCAAACCTTTGAATGCTGGATTTTCAATAAGTAAAAAAGGTAAATAACCAACCAAAGCAAATAACTAAATAATGAACCAAAGCACCATGAGTGGTAGAGGTTAAAAAGCATAATGCTCTTATAATTTTATTAAAGATAATCGTCATGTAAGAAAGACTTTAATCCTTGTGTAAATTAGGCTGAAGGGCTCCCCCTTCCTGCCGTCAAGAGCTGGGTGATGTCATTGGTAGGGGAGGGGCAGAGAAGGCAGTGGGCGTGTTTGAGGGGCTACAGGGAGCGTGCATCCAGAGGGGCTTGGGTAGTGCGCCCCAGAGCACTTCAGCCTAATTTAGAAAAATATTTAAGTCTTTTTACAAGGTGATTATCTTTAAGAATGCAGACGATGAGATTTTTAATGTACTGGTGGTACTTCATAGAGGTGGTAGATTCCTTTAAAATTGATACTATAAAGAAATCTTGAAATAGAAAAACAATTACGTGAACTTTATCTTAGACCTCCAGCTTCTTGCTATCTAGACCTCATTCTACAGAGTCAAAATAGAACTATAGAGAATGATATATAGTATCTATTTAACAGACATTTTAGATATTGAGCCCTATGGGCATCAACAACCCAAGGCTCTATGAGCAGATATGTATTTAGATTGGGTATCACAACTTTTAAAGGAGGATAATAACTAAAATCTTGATGGGGATTGAAACTTCTGGGCCACAAAGAAAAATCTGTACCTGCCCGTCACCAACTAAAGGATGAGACACCTTGTGTGCCCCATAAGTCTCATGAACGTGCCTTCTGGACTCCCCAGTATGTATGAATCATTAAGACGTGATTTTTTACGTAACCTGCAAAGAAGGCTCCTAACTTATTATACGTATTATCCGTGTAAAATGTGGATAAAACCCAAATTCTTTATTTACATTATGCACCACATTTATAAATTGTAGTATTATCAATCTCAGGGACCAACTTTGTAGAAACCAAGTGGTGGTTGCAAAAAGACAACCCATTTTCTACATAGGTTTACCAGATGGGTCTACCTGTTGAGGTCCCCAGTTATCATCTGATATCATGAAGGACGGGGGTGAACAAGGTTTTCAAGAGCTATAAATTTCCATACAGGTCCCTATGTAAAGGTATTACATATTTCTAAGAAAGTTATCTAAATATATTGGTGACTGTGATTTAGAATGAACCTGGTAGGCTAACAAGCTATTGACAGCTATGTCATTCGGGATATGATGTACTGAGTAGAGCTAACCACAAGACTCCTCATCCCTGAATCTATCTAAATATTTATTCATCATACCTATGTTTAAGGACCCCTAGCATAGCAGATAAGGGGAGAATATAACCAAGTTAAAAACGTTAGCAGACTAAGTTTAAGGATTTAGTCTAAACTTCCCCCATTTTATTATATCCTTAGAGTCTGAAACAAAAAACGTATTGAGCCAGGTTATGTTATTTCTGGGAGAATATTTTTATGTGCAGTACAGGGCTTGGGGGATTGGGACACTTGAAAGACATTGGATCTTCACACTATGACTATTATTCGCCCCTATTTGACCATGTATATATAGATCCCTCCTTTCTCATTCTTAAATCTAGCTCTTCCCCTACAGCTTTATGGTTTTTTATATTATGCCCAATAGTTTCCTCTATGATGTTAAACACAACAACCTTTGGTCAATTATCTGTATATGACTTTTATATACCTATACCTGCCTGTTTATACACCTGTATATACATTATTGTGCTGTAATATAATGGAGTTAATCAGAAAGCAGCCATATTGTCACAACCTCCTTATATGCTATCATCAACCATTCTTTATCCTGCAGCTTTATATATTATAGTATACTTTATGCTCTTTAATTTGAAAAGGGAATTCCCCTAGCTATGTGCAGTAGATGAAATATGTCATAGTGAAAGTGGTGTTCCAGGACAACCAGCACCTCCAGTGATCAGCAGGGTATTTGGTTTCATAAATTCCTAAATTCCAGTGGTCAAGGGAATGACAACTTAGTTGATGTAACTTGGCATGGCCACTAGAAAGTAGTGATGGGAAGCCCGGCTCTTCTTAGTGAGATGGATAAATGGGCTCCACTCCATAAGAAGAGCCTGGCTCCTGAACAGCTCCCTATTAAATATATAATAGGGTGCTTCATCCAGCCAGTCCCCCACTCCACACCACTTTTAACCGATTTTATCGGGTTAAAGGGGTGAGGGTGAGCCATTTAGGGGCAAGGTTAAGTGAGCTATTGGCTCACTGAAGAGAGCCGACTCCCATCGTTCAAGCAAAATAGCGGGTCCTTGTGTACCCCCTCGTTCGCAAACGACCCATCACTACTAGACAGTTTATGAACCTATATACAGTACATGTTTATATGTATATTCACTGTACTACTTAACAATGCTGAGGCTCCTACTGTGAGCTGATGTTTAGAGGTGCCCAATTTCATACCACATGGATGTAAGGATAGGTCATCAACGACTGTGCAAAAAAGTTGTCTCTACACACTGGGAGTGTCATTTGCATCTGGAAACTGGATGATTTCCCATTTGAAAAAAATTCTGTTTACTGTATGTTTCAAGGCTTTTCAATGGGTTGGATATTGACCTATAGTGATTCTATAAATGGCATAAAGAAACAGGTTTATTCTTTCTGGAAAACTTGCACTTGAAACAATGCTCTGTATGTAAGATTCCCCACATTAGTGGATCACCACAAGGAGAACCAGTAGACCCATCCACCCCACAGAACCACCTGCTAGTGAACAGATTTACGTATCACTATGAAAATAAAGAACGATAGCCTTCGAACAATGGTCCACAGAAACACACTGCTTTAATAGGTCAACAAAAATATCAAGATCAACTAAGAACATAACATAAGCCAACATAAGTAATACAAGTACAATAGTACAGATCTGGAGTTCACATTCACCAACTTGAAACTGTACATGAAACATATCATTTACCTTATTAAGCACAGAGAGTACAAATCTGCAGTGTGGTTTCAGGAACATGCCAAAAAATAGAAAACATGATTTGATATGTCTTTAAATGTTCAGCTTTATTATGGTACAATCCAAATAATACAAAATTTGAAATCTCTTATGAATGCCATAAAACATAGGATTGTGTGTGCGCTACACATGTAGAATGGCCCAGAAGATTTAGGGCCATTGTATTTAAAGGAGTACTCCAAGAAAACTGTGTTCTGCCTAGAGAATGTTCCGCGGGGGCGGTGCTCTTAGTGTCACATTCTGTAGTGTTCTCATTTTCATGGAGTGTTACTTTAAGTCATACAAATTGTTGCTTTACAAATCAAATAAGTTTCAAAAATATACACAGATGCAAAAATCACATTTTTAGTCTGAAGCAATTCTAATACATACATTGAAATAATGTATAATACACAGATAGCATATGTACACCGTTATGGTACTGGATTCTCTCAAATGCAACTCATTCAAAATATAAAATAAAATGATTAAATTAAATTTAGTAATTTCATTGTAAAAGAGTCTAAGATTTGTAGGGTCCAAGAGTGGTAGGATTTCATTTTTTTCAGCTTTTACACATTGATGACCATTGGATTTGATGGTCGGATGTTAGTTAATTTTGACACACAAAGAACTAAGCCAAAGGTGCAGCTCCATTCTCTGCCACTTGTTACCTACTTCTACACAAAGAACAGAGATGTACTCCTGGATCTGTTATCTGAGGGCCAAGATCTCCCGATTTTACATTGATGACCCATACTATGGATAGGTCATAAAGATATAAGTAATTCTGTATGTACTTTGCATTATCTTGTACAGATGCTGAGTTACATTCTGATCTGTGATCATAATTATGCAGACTGCAGAGCTTAAATATTCCAGCACGCCGGCTATAATGATTTACAATAAATGGGGTAAATTATAGTCTAGACAATAACAGTCCTAGTATTTTAAGAATACCTTAAAATTTTGAGAGTGCAATTTGCGGATGCAAGAAGTGGAACTTGATCCCCTGTTTGCGGCCCATCTGCCAATGGCGGGTGAGCACTGCTTACACTGCCGGGGGTTAATAGAAAATTACTGCGCAGATTGGCAGGATATTGTGGCATTGTGCCGTGACCAGGCCCAATAAAGCCCAACGAGGCAGTGAGTTCGCTCTAAATAAAAACTGCTAGCTCACGGGCAACAAAAAACAATTGTCTGCATGAGGCCTTATGATTTGCTATAAGCTCCAAGAATGCTGTTTACAGTAAAAACTGTAGGATTTTGTAGACTCAGAGTCTTGCCTACTGTACAGGTCGTAATTCAAGATCAGTACAAGACAAGTAATGCATGTATTAAGAAGGTTATTCAACACAGGAAGGACTGGCGGTCTTGTCATTTCCTTACGCATGGAATAATTTGCCAAAAAGTAAAGGAAATCAACCACTTATATTATGCATTTGTGAACTAAGCCTACTTATTGTTCGGGGTGTCCTTACAAAAAGCAGTGGTACTTTTCTATTTACTGGAAACAATCTCTATTCAAGTTTTAAAATCGGGCTCTGGTACTCCAGTCAGGTTTGGGTGCTCCACTGCTTTGCATAAGACAGAGCACCGAGCGTCACAGCTAGGGCGCTTGGAGCTCTGTCATTGCATTATCTGCACACCTCCTGTGCGCGTAAACTCTCCGACAGTCGAGTTTCGGCTGATGTCACCGGCTCTCTGGGAGGAGTAGATGCTTATGCACACAGGAGGAGTGCATAATTATGCAAAGACAGAGCGCTGAGTGTCCTAGTAGCGACGCTTGGCCCTCTGTCTTATACAAAGCAGTGGAACACCCAAGCCTGACTGGAGCTCAGGAGCCAGATTTTAAAACTCAATTTTCTTGGAAAAGAGATTGTTTCCTGTAAAACGAAAAGTACCTCTGGTTTCTGTAAGGACTCGCCGAACAGTATGTGAGCCTGGCTCACAAATGCATAATATAAGTGGTAGATTTCCTTTAAGTTTCTTTCTACAAATTTTGTACCGATTCTACTGAAGCTCCGTATACACGTCAATCCGAGCGCTCAAGGATGTCCCACACTCCCGATACATGTGATTAATATCGGATTTTATTGATTAAAAGATCAATATCACAGATTTCTACAATTTTCTACAAACTTTGGGTGCCAGATTTTATTGGCCTGGATTTTTTTCTCTAGCCACTACCGTTCTTCAACAATATGTGTTTCAGAACCAAATGCGCTAATTTTTCACTCTATTGTTAGGTGGGGAATCTGAGTCCACCCACTTAACAATTTAGAGAATGACTGGCATATTGGGTGCCAGATTTTATTGGTCCTGAAAACTCTTGACAAGTGATCAAGGGTTCTACAAGGTTGGAAAAACATGGTTGCTTTATTTCAAAAGCACCTTCACACCTGAGCATATGAAGAGTGTGGTATTGCACAAAGGAGCTTAATGTAGAATACAGTGATTTCATTTAGTTCATTGGTTTAAATATTGAAATATAATAATATAAATTTATATAAATGTGTGGTATTGCAATCTTTATTAATTTATTTCAAAATAGCTGCGCTGTAACACGGGGACAGACTATGGTCAGGCGTGACACTGTTTATTTCTAAGTAAGCAGCCATGTTTTTTGGCCCTCAAACAACCCCTTTAAGTGAATTAATTGTTGTCCATAGCCAGCACAAAGGAGATCAATTTAGAATACAATGATTTATTTTGAATCATTGGTTAAAAAATATAAAATATAAAATAATAATAATTAAATTAAATAAATTAAGGGAAATAATTACTGTAGTTTGGAAATTGGGAATCCAGTAGGAAAGGAAACCTGTCCCTGAGGCTGGTTCTTTTACCTATAGGGCACAATCTAACCTTGAGACGCTGTAGACTATAAATACATTAGCAAACGGGAAAAAATATTACATATATCGACTGATTGATTAACTCCATGCCGTCAATCACTGCAGCCACTTAGGAAAGTGGAGAGATGTCTTGGCAACATTTTTTTACAGCTTAAGAACAGACTGGTTTCTAAGATGTTTTTAAAGTTAATAAATTCTCTTGACCACAGGGGCCATTTGTGTAGACCACCCAAACTGCCTCCACCAACTATTTGCATAGCTGCCACAATACCGATTCTGACACAGTTGGAATTTTTTCTCTAGCCACTACCGTTCCTGAAAAATATGTGTTTCAGAACCCAATGCGCTAATTTTTTACTCTATTGTTAGGTGGGGAATCTGAGTCCACTCACTTAACAATTTAGAGAATGACTGGCATATTGGGTGCTGAAATGAACACCAATTGCTTAGGAACAGTGGTGGCTGAAATAAAATGCCAAATGTGTTTAAATGAGTGGAACATCTATTAAAGGAAATTTACCATCATGGGTCTACCTAATAAGGTAGATCCGATGGCAGGTTCATCTAATGTATTGAAGTATTCCTTTTTTTGCTAATCCTAGTGGGTCAGAACATATATATCTTTAATCTTATCTATATGCAAATTTTCTTAAGAGACTATTGGGGTGTGGAGTAGCTGGGCCGTAGTGCTAAGGCTACTCCACGCCCCAGTAGCCTCTTTGAATCCCTCCAACCCTACTTTCTTCAGCATGCATCTCACTATAGTTGTGTGTACTCATCTGGGAAGCCGGAGATTCTATGGTCTCGACCCCAAAGCCACGACGTGGCTACTCTTTGTCCTAGTAGCCTCTTAAGAAAATTTGCAAATAGATCAAATAAAAGATTTATACTGCTCAGGGCCACTAAAGGATTAGCAAAAAAATGGATAGGACTTCAATACATAAGATGAACCTGCCCTCAAACTACCTTATTACCGTAGGTAGATCCCTGATGGTAGATTTCCTTTAAAGGATGCAAAGAGTTGGGTTGGCTGGTGGTAGCGAAAGGACCTCATTACGAGCCAATATTTGACTCTTAAGCTTATATTTTATTGGACATCGAGAGAAACCTGAAAGCTCAGCAGGCCAAATCTGCCATTGTTTAATCTATTAAATTACTGTATATACTCGAGTATAAGCCAACCCAAGTATAAGCCGAGGCCCCTAATTTTACCACAAAAATCCGATAAAACCCATTTTTTTTACTCAAGTATAAGCAGAGTCTGGGTTTTCAGCACATTTTTTTTGTGCTGAAAAACTAGGCTTATACTCGAGTATATATATTTAAATAATTTATAATTCAGTTCTAATAAAAATCTGCAGAATTTCTGTATTTGAATGAATTGTGTGAACAGTAAAATAATGAGCAATTTTACAAAAACACAATTTCCCCACAACTGCCCCAAAATTTCATAAAACAAGCTGCATAACAAAATACTTTACTTAGATACCGCAGTTTGAACAAATAAAAGATGGCACACGATACAAAGCGCATACATCTACTGTATAGTAAAAGCTTCAAATAGAAGTTTGAGTAGCAGAGAATCTTTCTTAGGCGCATGCTTTACTAGATGAAGTGTGAAGCAATAATAGAAGGGAAATTTAGCAAAACCTGATATATGTATGTATATATATGTGTATATATGGTAAACTGCAAATACTAATAAACGTGATAGGCATGTGTCTTTTTTCAACCATATAAACTATGATACTGTGATATAAACTGGTTTACATTGAATTATTGTCCAGATTATAATAATATTATGATTTATCATTTAATAACTTACTATTAAATCATTGGCTTCAAGCAAACCTTAAATTTAGGCATATTACACATGTGCATAATGTATTGTGGCTATAACTATAACTCTAATGGTAATGTAAGCTGTAATACTCATCCTGAACTTGAGAAATATTACTGTAGTTCATCTGAAATAGCCTAAAACAAGCTAAGTGGCAAAATATTTCTAATATATTTTGATGTTCGTGACATTAGAAATGAGTAGATTTGCATAATATGACCATATAGCCACACATTGTTTAGAAGATGGTCTAAAACATTGTGAAATAATGACATTAATATTTACCATAGCAATCCCCTGCAGTCTCTGTACTTCCTGTTTGTGTCTGTACTTCCTGTTCTAGCAACAACATCCGTAATGAACAAGTGACAGCTGCAGTAAATGATTGGCTGCAATGATCACATGTTCCTGTCTGGATGTTATCACTAGATCAGAAAATATAGAGATGAGCAAAAACCAGGAGGCATCAGAATGTGAGCAGTGGGATTGGTAAGGTGAGTAGGACATTTATTATTATCTTTTAACATTTTTAATTACCGGTATTTCCCAAAATGATGTAGCCAAACAGCCTATTTTACCTCTATAGCCATTAAACTATTTTGCTAAATGGAAACCATCAAAACAGTCTAGCTGCTGCTGATATACGTCATTACTGAATGTCATTTCTATTCAGAATGAATTGTACAAAGATTATTTTATCATCTAAACCAAGCATTGGTATATATTTTTATAAACGTGTACCAAGATATGAGGCCTTACATTTGCCAATATTTTTTCTGTATCTAAAGCTTTTTACATTTTGTGCCACTGGTAAGTTCTCCAAGTATTTTTATTGTTATAATAACTTTGGGATATAAAGTACCATATAACTTCTTATTAGCTGATTAATATTGATGTGTAGTTTTAAAGGGGTTGTCCAAGAGTTATAAAAAATAATTACCTCATCCGGCGCTGCCTTTACCTTGCCCGGTGCTCCTGGTGTTCTGAGCTGTGGTCCCACAGTGCTGTGTGCCTGTTTATTTACAGGAGCATGGATGCACGGAGTATGTTCACAGGGGCACGACATGGAGGAACCACATTGCGGGACACTGGGAGCGCAGGACAAGGTAAGTACAAGTTTATTTTTTTATGCAGCACCCCGAGACCACCTAACTATTTTTTATTACTCTTGGACAACCCCTTTAACTTAAACTGTTGGTATTGTCTGCTTCTGGGAGATATTCTTAGGATATAGGCCAATTTTCGTAGTTTGTACATATTATTATACATTACTTGTAATAACTACAGGCATCTCAAGAGCTGCCAAGTGACTCCTGTCACAGAAGTGGTGGTGGGGGCGGGGGGAGCAGTGTCAGAGTGCTCAGAGGTGACAGTCTCAAGAGACAGAAGGGATCTAAAGATTCATATGAGAGCATTGTGAGAGCAATGTCTACTAACACAGAAGGGAAGTGGGGAGGTTTCTGTGGTGTCTCAGAAGAGTGCTGAAAGTTAACAGTCTCCTGTCAAAGGAGACAGTGGGGGAGTTTCTGCTGTGTCCTATCTCAGGTGCAGTGTTAGTTTGGTGAGAGGTGAATGTCTCTTGACACAGAATGGAGGGGGAGTAATTTCTCCTGTGTTCTATCCCTGAAGCAGTGTGAGGTGACTTTGCTGAGAGGTTACTGTCTCATGACACAAAATGGATGGGGAACATTTCCTCCAGTTTCCTATATGATGAGTACCACGAGAAAGCTGTGAGGTGACTGTCTCCTGACACAGAAGGAAAGGAGAACATTTCGTCCTGTGTCTTATCTCAAGAGCAGTGTGGGAATGCTGAGATGTGACACAGAAAGGATGGAGATCATTTCCTACTGTTTACTATCTCAGGACCAGTGTAAGGCCTCATTCACATGACCGTCTAGGGGACGTATATCTGGCTGCAAATTTATGGGGATGGACGGCAATTGTGGCCGGGTGGCAGTACAGCATTGTTCCGCGCCGTGCACGGGGAAAAAAGATCGAGAATGCTGTGCGGCCATGCTGTTTTCTATGGAGAGGGGAGGGGTGAGCAGAGCTCATTCCTCCTCTTCTCCAGCGCGGCACCATATTCCGGGCGTAGCCGCGCAGGCATGCGTCTGTGTGAATGTATCTTAGGAGTGGTAAGAAGTGACACAGAAGGGACCGGGGGATCTCTATTGTGTGCTTTCTCAGGAGCAGTGTGATAGTGCTGTGAGGTGAATGTCTCCTGACACGGAGGGGAAAATGTCCTCTGTCTTCTATGTCAGGTGCTGTGTGAGAATGGTGACTGTATCCTGAAACAAGTGGAAGGGGGAAGCATTTTCTGTGGTGTCCTATCTCAGGAGCAGTGTGAGAAAAGGGAACTGTCTCCAAACATACAAGGGTTGGGGGAGCATTTTGCTTTGATGGAGGGAGGGGAGGTTTCTGTTGTCTCCTATTTCAGGAGCAGAGTTGGATTTCTGAGAGGTGATTGTTTTCAGGCACAGAAGGGATGGGGAGAATTTCCTCCTTTTTCCTATCTGAGGAGTAGTATGAGAGATCTGTGAGGTGACTGTCTCCTGACATGGAATGGGGAAGATTATATGCAGAAAATGCCTGTGCCACATCTCAGGAGCAGCTGAGAGTGCTGAGAGGTGACTGCTTCCTGACACAGAAGGGAGGTGTAGTATCTTCTATTGTGTGCTATATCAGAAGCCGTGTGAGAGTGCTGTGAGGGGAATGTCACCCAACACAGAAGGGAGGTAGGGTATTTTTCGTTGTTTCCTATCTCAGCATCAGTGTGGGAGTGCTGTGAGGTGTCTGTTTCCTGTCTCAGGATTAGTGTGGGAGTGCTGCTGGGTGACTTTTTCCTATCTCAGGATCAGTGTGGGAGTGCTGTGAGGTGTCTGTTTCCTATCTCAAGATTAGTGTGGGAGTGCTGGGAGGTGTCTGTTTCCTATCTCAGGATTAGTGTGGGAGTGCTGGGAGGTGTCTGTTTCCTATCTCAGGATTAGTGTGGGAGTGCTGGGAGGTGCATGTTTCCTATCTCAGGATTAGTGTGGAAGTGCTGCGAGGTAACTGTCTTTAGGCACAGAAGAGATGTGGAACATTTACAACTGTGTTGGAAAAAAAGCTTCCTTTCAAGAAAGACGGGGCACAAAAACTTGGGCACGATTTTCCTCATTTTAAGTTAAATTTACTGGACAACCCCTTTTACTAATTAAACAATGGGGTTTTTTTACTAAGGGTCCCGCAGCCGCATTTCCGTCGGGTTTCCCGACTTTTTGGGGATCGCGCCGGGGATTGTGTCACATGCAATTGTTTTGCGTCGCAATCGCGCCGGCTTTCTGGCTACACAAATCGGGGGGCGGGCCGTGGGATGATCCTACGGATTCGGATTACGTGCGGGACAATGTGTGTCGCAAGTCATGCACTTACATGCACCGGGAGAAAGAAGGTGAACTTCGGTGGACCTGATCGGGGAAGCGACACATGCAGGGAATCGGGTGCACGATCTTCACGAATCGCGGCAGATGGACATTCCGGCGGACAACGCACAGCGGGGATTGTGCAGGACAGGTAAGTAAATGTGCCCCAATGTGTACAAAATTGTTATCAGCAGCAGCTTACATTCTCATTAACAATTTCCATACAGCAACAAATTGAATTCTAAAACTATATAAATAAAGATTATTATTGTTATTATAACCTGATCAAACTGCGAAGACAACTTAAATGGTACAATAAAGCTATGAGCAGTGCAATTAAAGGTGAAGTTATTGTTTATATGTCACTTTAATAAATAACTATTTAATAATGATAACAATGCTGAATAAGAATCAGAATAACAATACAAGAATACATAATAATTCATATGAACAGGGATTGCAGTTTTAAGGTTTATTTATAGCAATCTGGACTAAAGATCCTCGGGTGAGATTTGTACTTTGTGTCATTACTATTCTGCCAAAATATTTTTAACAATAATAAAAGGGGGGGTTGATGATAAGGAGAATATTTATCCACACTACAGATTTAAGGAAGAACAAAACAAATGTTTTACTATTTGCACTACAATGGTGATTTATACTTGAGCCATAGCAAGGAATGGTCGCTGGATCTTGCAAATCTGTTCTTTCTTGATCAATTTCTTAAAATAGGATTCTTCATCAGAGGCTGAAAAGAGGAGGACTGTACTGAAGTATGATTTCCCATTACTGAATCTTTTAGGAAAAAAAATATATGCACCGTACAAAAAAAAAATAGCTCACAGAATCTACAAAGCGTCATGCAAATGCAGTCTATCTGCTCCTCAATTAATCTGTGTCCTGTTCTATTACACAAAATAGCTGCATCCGGCTCTACCGTCATAGTCAAAAAGTTAAAAATAATACAAAAAAATCCCATAAAATGTTCTAAACCTGTAACTCCCATTGCAAATACATTAATTTACTTCATCCCTTTAATGTCAAGTGTAACAGAGCGGGTGAAAAGTGCAGGGAAGTGTAGTGGAAAGTCCAGGCCATAAAGGTCACCCTCCACCCGTCCGGTTATGACAACTGATTTAAAGGGCAGAGTTGAAGGACTGACTTTGGAGGCTGACAAAATACACTGCACGAATAAAGAAATGGGGTTACGGTTCCGCCGTTCTATAATGTAACATAAGGATGCCCTCAGCTTTTCTGTGTAGTCACTTAGAAGTCAACGCTCTACAATCAAAATGTTCACGAATGTAATAACTACCGACACAGTTTAGAGATACAGTAACTGTCCCTGGTGCTGAACACAACAACTTATTCAGAAAGCTCATTGATACACAGAGAAATATATGTGATATTATTCAGAAAGCTGCATTATAAAGGATTGGTAAACCAGGAAGATTTTACTATTCCGTGCATTTGTCTTAATGATCAATAAGATTAGGCACAAAAACGCAATGAAAAAAAACACAAACAAATCCAAATATAGTTATAATTATTATCAAATGTACAGCTTTAACCTGAATGCTTTTGATAATACACCTCAAATAGTTAATGTTTCATATACTATGTTATCTCATTTCTTTAAGCTCTATAATTTTTGTTTATAAATAGAACAAAATTTTTGCCTAAACGTTTTCTAAAGATATAGTTTTAGATTTGATTATTAAAGGAATTCTACCACCAGGATGAAGGACTGTAAACCAAGCACACTGATATACTGGTGTGTGCCCTCACTGGCAGGATCTGCTCTTCTTTTATCTTCTTATGCTTTGCATGTTAAAAAAAAAAAGCTTTGAAAAGTATGCAAATGAGCCTTAGGCGCTCCAGGCTCCGATAACACCTATGGAGCTTGGATCTCCTTAGGCTAATTTGCATAACTTTAAAAGCCTTTTTCAGATGATAGTAAACCTTGGGATGTGGTGTTAACCGCAAAGTTCTTGCGTGTTAAAACACCGGGGGGACAAGCACAAAAGAAGGGCGCTACCCTAGTGTGATATCTTACGATGCCTGATGAAAGCCCCAGTACGGGGCTGAAACGCGTCACAAGAATAAAGCTCTTCAATTGGAACCAGATTGTCTGGTATCTTTCACCGAACAAGCGCCTGTCCGCCCATCACTCACTCCACGGGATTCCGTATTCTATTTTGTAAAAACCAGGGAATAAGAAGAGTGGATAGTGGCAGAGAGGGCACACACCAGTATGTCAGTGTGCTTGGTTTACAATTCTTCATCCTGGTGGTAGATGTCCTTTAAATGATATTGTTGGGTGGCTTTGATAATTGTGTTCCAAAAGAAAAAAAACTGTAAAATATTGGTAATAAAAAATGAAATGATAAAAAATAAAAAAATATAATACTATATGTAATATTACTATATAAATTCTACATTTTATAAAATAATGTATTAGAGTATTCTGATTCTACAGACAGTCCCTGGGTTACATACAAGATAGGTTCTTTAGGTTTGTTCTGAATTTGTATTTCAGAACTGGTTTATTTTTTAATTGTAGCTACAGACAAATTTTTTTTTGTCCCAGTCACAATCGGATTTTCAAAATTTTATGCTGTCATGGGAACAAGGATTATCAATAAAACTTCATTACACACACATTAGAGCTGATCATTGCAGCCTGGGACTATAGTAATGTACCCAGAGATCTTCACCAGACTTCACCAACCCCTGTAACTAGGGGTTGTCTGTAAGTCGGGTGTCCTTAAGTAGGAGACTGCCTGTACTTAATTCCAAATCAATTTAATTGTTATTTATTTTTGCAATACAAATAAATTATTGGTCATTAATGCAATTTTTCTTTGACACTTATATATATTTCATATATAATCATTAACTTAGAGGGGTTGTCCTGGATTTTAAATAATGTTACTTGCCTTCGAGGGGCTATATAAATACAATAAACTACTTTTACTCCCCTTTCTCTGATCTTCCGTTCAGACGTGCCGCCTGTCACTGCTGGGTCAACGTTGCCATCCCATCCAAAGCCGGGCAACTTTTATACCATGAATTTCAGGCAGTGGTCGGGACGGCACTGCTGGCCTCTGGGAACAAACACATGCCCGGCAGTGACAGGCAGAGCTGCCGCTAAACAGGAGCACCAGAGGAAGCGAGTGTATTCGGTTAATGATTTTATAGCCCCCCCAAGTCTTCTACTACATTTTTTTAAAATCTAAGACAACCTCTTAAACCTTAACACACTAACTTGCCTACTAAATGTTTCAAAGCCAAGTTTTTGTAAAAAAAAAACCCTTTAAATTATGAAAAAAAATATTAAAAACTATTTATATTATATATATAAAATATTACAATATTAGTTGTTTAATCCCAAAGCCTAAACCCTGTTATATATTTGCCAAAAACTGTCCCCTCCTTTTTCCTATAGCTCTTGATACAAAAAATTGGAAAAGACAGCAAAATAAAAGTAATAGCAAACGAATAGCAAAAAAAAAAGGGAAATATTTCATGTGGTCTAGAAAGAACTCACGCATCAATTTTATGGGTGGTAATTTGCCATGAAAAACATATTTGAATCAATTTCCACTAATTATGCAAATTCATGGTGACTGAAGTCTGAGCGCTCAGAACAAAAAAGTTCCACTCAGCAGATCCAGGGGCAGAACCCAAGGATGTCTGAAGAAAACTGGGACACACTCCGGCTTTAGGCTACACTAATGCTTTATAAATTGCAAGTGAATCTTAAAGACAGTATACTTTTAGATCTTGGCCACGTGAGGATAATCTAAATATCAAAGATGATCTAAAAATAAAAAAGAAGGAAACTTACCAGAATTGTGGTCACAACAACTGTCCTGTTTTCAATTGCTGAGGAATCATTTTTAAAAGACGGTTCATGTTGGAGCAAAACCAACTTATCCATATCATTCCAGTATCCAATCTGTAAAAAACAACAATTGCAAAAAATGTATAAAACACACCATAAATGCAATCACTTAAAGGGCTTGTACAGGTATTAAAAAACAAAATTTCTACTTTCTTCAATAATGCCGGCCGAAACGGCTTTTATGTTGGCCCAATTTTATGGACTGCACAACTTGCACAGGACTGAAATCCTTCAATTAAACAGAAATATGATGCAAGGACTTCCATCTGTTGGCCAATTAGGAGTGTCAGGGTGGGGGACAATCAGGGGCATGAACACCGGTGGCGAAAACCGGTGGAGACTATCGCAGAAGACTCCACCAAATCAGACTTGGTATTAGGTCTGAACCTGCGGAGTTTGTGCCCATATTTACTAAGAGGCAAGAGCCTGTTAGTAGATATGGGCCCTAGAGCCCCAGCTGGGAAAATTTTATCATTATCATTAAATATTTTGCTGTGTAAGTATGAACAGTATTTGTAAGCATGTTTGGATATTGTAAGAGATGTAAAAAGGTGTAAATCTCTAGTGTTATATAATATCATGAAATTAACCAAGAATCGAATAGGTAAAATATAACAAAGACATCGATTTAAGCATTTTTTAAAGGATGACCTCTACTATATGCTCTACTTAAAGGATTTGTCCAGGATATAGATAGTCTATACTTATGACAGGCTGCCAACTTTCGATGAGCACCTAACACCAATTAGCTAGTTGTCCCCTTATGAATACAGAGAATGCAGACAAGAGAAGATGGCTCTATGTTGTCTGTAGTGGCCAGGACCTGTCACTACAGCTTCCAAAGTTCCATTGTTTTGTCACTTCTAGCTTCCTTCTTTGTACTTACAGTATGTACAGTTTTATAGGTTGTTCAGTTGGTCCAGGTGCCCCCCCTTTACTCTTTAGCTATTGATAGCCAGTCCTGGGGATATACCATTAATATAGATTCGACAACCCCCTAAAAGGACTGCTACCACCAGGAGCCTCTGGCTAATTTGCATACAGTCGTTCATCCTGGTGATAGATGCCCTTTAAACTTTATTATTCAGATAAATAGAAAAAGCCTCAATGGTGACAAGTGTCAGTTTTTTGAGAGGTCAGTGGTCACCCAAGGCATTAAGACCCAAATGAATTGGTGAAACTGTCCACTTCTTTTGTCCAGGCCATACTTTTTACTGAATAACAGAAAAGGCTGAGGCCCAATTTAAAACATCTACATTTTTTTTCATCCAGACTAGAAAAACCTAATCCCTCATAATTTTCCTTTATTAAGCAGCTCCACCCAAAGCCATTTACTTGACATCTAGATGTATAGTCTACACTTAATTCCCATCATCCTCCTCTCAAATGGATTTCCTGTCATGGTACCCTGAATGATGAGAACTAGAGAAGCGATCGGGGTGAAGTTATTAGTTTAGGTCTGAGCAGAAGCTTCTAGGAGGAGCGGTTGAGCTGTCAGAGCCTTTTCTCTTCTTAATCAAAAAGTATCTGATGTTAAACATGAGGCTGGAGAATATGGATTGAGGCTTTATTCACATGGAGGTTTCATTATGATTTTGTACATTTTGTGTGGAATCGCTAGGTATTAGTATTGGAAAAGTTAATGCTAGGACAGTGCATCCAAACCAATACTGCCCGTTCTGACTCCCATCACTTCCACAGCCTTTCCAAAGCTCAACTTATATATAAACTGGTATTTTTAATATTTAAAGATTCATTAAGGACAGGTTCTGTTCAACAGGACTGGCACATCGCATATGTTGTGCCAATTGTGCCAATCAAAAAGTGATTCTGGAAACTACAGACCTGTGAGTTTAACTTTAGTTGAGGGGAAAATATCTGATGGTTTTTTTAGAGATGCTATCATGGAGTATCTCACTGTACATGACCTTACAAACCAGCATCAGCATGGGTTCAGTCCTGGGATCGGTCCTGTCAGACTAATCGGATCAGCTTCTATGAGACGGTAAGTTCTAGACTGGACCTGGGGGGGGCTGCAGATGTTGTGTATCTGGACTTTTCAAAGGCATTTGATAAACTGCTGCATGAAATGAGACTGCTGGGACTAGGGGAAAATTAATGTATTTGGGTTAGAATTTGCCTTAATGATAGAAAAAAGAGGGTCATCATTAATGACACATTGTCAGATTGGGTTAACTTACTAGTGGAGTGCCACAGGGGCAGTATTGTGCCCCTTGTTTTAAATATTTTTTATTAATGATATCAGAGAGGGTTTACACAGCAGAGTTTCAATATTTGCAGATGACACTAAACTCTGTAAAGTAATTAATCCAAAGTAGGATAGTAAAATACTACAGATGGATTTGTGGAAGCTAGATGAATGGGCGGAGAAATGACTGATAAGGTTTAATGTAGATAAATGTAAGGTTATGCACTTGGACAGTGGAAAAAATGATCTAAACAGTCAATTACTTGGTAAAACTTCCCTAGAAAAAGACTTGGGGTTATTCATGGATAGTAAACTTAATTTTCAGGCAGCTACTAATTAAGAACATAAAATGATGGGACGTAGGAAGAAAAGGATAGATTCTCATGATAGGGACATAGTTTTGCCATTATACAAATCACTGGTCAGACTTCACATGGAATATCTTCGATGCCTAGAGTAGAGGTGGTTCTACCATCACCATAGACAGGGGGAATCCTCTACACCTAGAGGAGAGGCAACTCTACCATCACAATAGATAGGGGGCATCCTCTACAACTAGAGGAGAGATGGTTCTACCATTGAGATAGACCGGAGGCATCCTCCTCTTCTAGAGGAAAGTCAGTTCTACCATCACCATAGACAGGGGGCATCCTCTACACCTAGAGGAGAGGCGGTTCTACCATCACCATAGACAGGGACATCCTCTACTCCTAGAGGAGAGGCAGTTCTACCATCACCATAGACAGGGGGCATCCTCTACTCCTAGAGGAGAGGAGGTTCTACCATCCCCATAGACAGGGGGCATCCTCTACAGCTTTAGGAGAGGCAGTTCTACCATCACCATAGACGGGGATTTTTTTACTGTAAGAGCAGTGAGACTATGGATGTCTTTGCCGCAGGAGGTTGTTATGGCAGATACTTTGTACATGTTCAAGAGAGGCCTGAATGCATTTCTTGGGGGTAAAAATATCCCAGGTTATTGGTTATTGGTTATAAGTTTGACTTGATGGACCTTAGTTTTTTCCAACCTTATATAATGGGGCAGATTTACTAAGGGCTTTGCGCCGTACTTTTGTTGGCCTGTGCACATTATTCTAGGCTAAAACGGCTTGTACAGGGAGTCTGTGCTGGGATTTTGGCGCACACGGTGCTTTTGTGGCACAGCTGTGCTGTCTTGAATGCGACTGAAATTAGGGGGCGTGCCGTCGTAGAGTCTGTTTCGGACCAAGCGCCATATTTAACTTTTACATTGTGTTGACCTATGTTACAGATGCAACACAAAAAAGATGGTGAACTCTTTCAGACCTGTGCGGGGACATTAATGATTTCTGGCGCACATTCTGGTCACACCAAGTATAATACACGGAAAATGCACTTTTAGGGAACTGGACGTTTTTGTAAGTAAATGTGCTCCATTGTGATACTATGATAACTTGTCATTTCATTCAATTAGTGATAACTGGACCCCTGTTTGTATGATTGGTGCAGGTCCCTTCCCAGACCCCACCTGTTGATCGTGCCAAACAATCGAACTTTGTACAACGCCTTTATAAGAATTGTTTAAGAATTACGGTAATAACAAGCATCTTTTATTTTATTTACTTTATAAAAATATTTTTTATTATACAATTTGAATGAGGACCCCTTCAATAAGACCTATCAATCATTTAATACTTTAATTGATGCTATTCTATGATAAAGCCATATAGTCATTTGCAACACGTATTTTTACAGGAGTTGGGAAGCTGCTCATAATGCAATTTAATTATTGAATATACCATGACTAATTACGGTACATATATTACGGAGCGGGTATGGTGCATGGTGCATTGTGAAGGGGACACCTGGAGAACTGCTACAGATTACAAGCCATCAGAGACCTCCGTGACAGATTCTATGCTGTGTCTTCATAACAACAGTTCAGCTCCTGTTCACACACAAGTCATCAGTATTCTGACATTTGACCTAATTTGTCCTTACTGCAATCAGCAGAAGCAGCAGCTCCCCCGGGGCCCGTGGTCTCTCTGGAAAAGCACAGATTCATTCCGGGAAACCAAATTGGATATAAAGAAATGTTGAATATATTTGGAAAATGGAATGTAGAAGAAGCCTGACATTATATAAAGACATCAGAACATGTCACCTAGAAAGCTGCAAAGACCCCGGTTCTACAGATCACAATACAGATACCATACAATTGAAGGATAATCTAAGTTTTTGTAAGCTCTAAATATTTTGTCTTAACCAGAGCCATAGAACTGCCATATAATCTTGTCTATCAAGTGTCGGGAAGTAAGAGGTCACCTAATGGGAGCTTTGCCAATTAAAGGGGTATTTATATGAAGACAAGTTTCTTATATGTACTCAGGATAAAAAAATAACACATTCTCTAACTCACAGTTATTAACAAAAATACAGTATTTCACAGATATAATTCCAACCTGTCTCTATAAGTCCCAATGTAATTTCAGTTTCCCCTAGAAATGACCCTATAACTTCCGACTTGATGTCGTGGGGTGGCCATCTTGGATTCCTGTGTGACGGCCTGGAACTGAGATTTCCGTCTCTCTGCTCCCTGCACTCTAGCCCCGCCCCCAGGAGTTCAGGATGGAGCTCACACTAATACACAGACACTGACATCCTGCTGGCAACAGCATGAGGAGAACTACAAGCTTCAGACAGATAGGTTTTTTTTTTATATGGGGAAGCACAGCAGATCTAGTGTGTTGTGGAATAGCAGAGATGTAGGAGAGCCTTGTCATTGTGTGTAATATGCATGTCATTGATCTCATCATCTCTGATCTTTCTCATCTCTCTTTCTATGTGTTAGATACTAGTACAATGTTCAGAAGCCAGATGAAATTGTATATAAACCTATACCCTGATATCTTACCACATTGTCAGCTCACAGAACTAGATGGATCATAATGGGGCACATTAACTTTCATTCCCACTGTAGTTCTCCGAAAATGCATTGTCCAACAAATATTGTGCGCCTAATATCCTGTGTGTGTCCCTTACCTGCTGAGTTCCAACACAGATCACCATCTTTTTAGTGGTGCAACTAGGTGCTTGGACTTGTGACACAATTTGAAAGTTAAATCTGCACCAAAAAAGGGTTGCATGCACCAAAATCCTAGCGCAGACACTTCTTAAATACCCGTGCAAGCTGTGTAATCCCAGAAAAAGGTGTAGAGTAAGACAAAAGTGAGCAACCCTTAGTAAATGAGCCTCAATGTGTCTGGGGGGGTCCCGGCCCACAAGCTGTATTTTTGCACTGACCAGCCTAGGGAGTGATAGCAGCTAAGACAGCAACAAGACTGAGTAAAATTGTGAAGTAAAGGGTTAAACATTATCTTTATTGTGTTAACATCACTAGGGGATTTAAATTTGAAAACCCCTTTAAGGCCACCTTTTAGTGTACTGACGAGATGCAAAGACATTGAAACAGTTCTGTCTACAGTTGTGAATCTGATCCTTCTGGAATAGATACACTGGCTTGGCTTTAATCCTACATCCTGTCATTAGGCTTCCTGAAAGTCATGCTTGATGCTAAGGGAGCTGCCTTACAAGAGGTATGGTTTTCCTTGTCCCATCTGGGAAAATGTATTTGTCTATTTAGTTACATACAGTAGACCCAGGTAATTTTGCAATAGGATATTTTCCCAAAAATTAAAATGCCTGCAAAGCGAAACTGTACATCTCTACTAGTGGCACTTAAAATGTTGAAAAAAAAAGGGTTTGTAGCAGTATTATGTTCCAATTGGCTAAATTTAAACTTTTCCATTTGTGAATACTATTTATTCCTCTTACAGCCTGCCCTCAGTGGACGCACACAAGCTCTGCTTACTATACAAAACGACCTGGAAATGTCAAATGACCAAGGTCATGGTAAGATTCTGTGTGATATTTTACTGCTGGAAGCCGATAATCCCCAGAAGAAAGAAGAGACGATTGAAATACATAAAACATAGCCCTCGGCACAATCTTGTCCTACAGCTCCATTTCCATAAGGGGATGTTTAAATGAAGACGTCCAAGACAAAGGTGTATTTCCTCCTGGCACCGTTAACGAGATATTCTTGGTCACATTTTGAGCTGCTGAATTATGCATACAATGTAATTCAATGTGCAGATGTCTAAGACGACTAAGGAGGGAGCACATATGTTTTTGTGAATACTGCTTTCTCCAAGCATCAGGAAAAAGTTAGAAACATATGGAATATCCTTGAGAAGTTACTTTGACCATAGCAATCACTGTCAGGTCTGCTGACAGTACCTGTATTAACAACGTGTTCCATGATGCATTGCCCTTCCGATATAAATATATATATACACTATATATATACACTACTATATATGCCATCTTGAAATAACTTTTTTCACCTGAATTTTCTCTGAAATCTGGGGGTGCTGCCTCTTTTTCCTATATTTACATGAAGAGGTTTATGGCTGAAACCCACAGACCTGCACCCAACCTCGTTGGTTACACAGTGCTGCCTTAGACTTTCACCGGGTTAGTAAATAACTGCTCTTAGCTGTAAAATCGGTTAACAAAGAAATATGTTATATCTATCTCTCCCTGCCGGTCTCTCACTCACTGCCCCTGCCTGTCTCTCTGTCTCTCACTCTCCCTGTCTGTCTCTTACTCCCCCTGCCTGTCTCTCTGTCTCTACAGCAGCAGAAGACCACACCGGGTGCCACTCCTTTCAGCTAAGAACAGGAAACTGAGGCTACAATTTGCACAAGCTCATCGAAATTGGACAGTAGAAATAGGTTTAATACAGCATGGAGCCCCTCAGGCTCATTTGCATGCAGTCTTTCATCCTGGGGATAGATCCCCTTTAATGCCTGACATCCCCTTTAAGCTTGCCAAAACTGTTTCATAGTATATGTGCTACATCTATGACCCAGGATTTTAATTTTTACTCGTTGGGGGGAAGGGGAGCTGGCTGTGAGAAAAAATAAACTTCTACTTACCTCCCTCTGCGCTCCTGGTGTCTTGAGCGGTCGTACATCTCTGTGCCCCCTCTGTTTGTTTACACGCCATCTCCGTGGTGACAATATCGCTCATCCTGGCGCTGGGATCCTGGAAGTTGTCTAAGCGGAACTGGGGCGCAGCAGCTGCGGCAGGTCACGTAGGACATCGGAAGCACTGAGGAAGGTAAGTATAGGTTTGTTTTTTTTGAGCAGCCCCCCCCCCCCAGCCCAAAGTTTTTATTAATGTCGGACAACCCCTTTAATCTTTTTGGGGGCCACCTGCTTCAGTATTGGGCAATGTACTAGAGCAGTGATGGCGAACCTATGGCACTAGTGCCAGAGGTGGCACTCGGAGCCCTCTCTGTGGGCACTCAGGCCATCACCAGAGATGACTCCAGGTATCTTCCTGCAGTCCCAGACAGCCCAGGACTTGCTGTGCACAGAGCTATATTAAAGTGACAGGACTACCTGGGACTACTGGAGGAGTGGGAAGGTGTGGACAGATCTGGATTATCATTGTAGTTCCTGCTCCAGCCCTGATAATTCTTCCTGTTTATTGGACCTTGGAGGGAAACTACAATGATCATCCAAATTTCTTCTACTTTCTGCTGTATTGGTGCCTCAGGTGCTGATATTAATGAAAGCTGTGACAGAGAAGGGAGTATAAATCACAAATTAAATGTCTAAGTTGGCACTTTGCGATAAATAAGTGGGTCTTGATTGTAGTTTGGGCACTCGGTCTCTAAAAGGTTCGCCATTGCTGTACTAGAGCGCTGAAAGAAGAAGTTAACAAGTGCATTGGTGGGGTAGAGTTGGACACGGATCATAGCTACCGGACCCGTTTCCATTTTACGACATTTTTAACCCACATGGAATGACGCAGGCGATCGTTTTAAACTTTTATAGGCAGATTTTCTTGGAATCCCTATTCTAATAAGAACTGAATACGCAGAAATGTTGGGAACCGGGCTATAAAGTCTTCCCTGCCCAAACAGCAGACTTCCTAAAGATTTTATCGGTTTTCAGAAATACTTGGCAGAGATTCAGTAGAACCGGTGCGATCTAATTCATTTAGCGCAGCATTCTGAATCAGAGGTCACATAATATAATCTGTAAATTTGTAATTATGACGTGAGTAGACGCTGAACGAACATAGATTGCGCTGGTCCTCGGTGGTGGGACGGTTGCGTCACAGAGGAGTCCATTTACTGTAGATTGGACGATTTCAGGTCATTCTGTAGTCGGGTCTTCCGCAGGCGTTTCTACCCAGTGGTTACTTTCTTTCAGCAAATCCCCACAGTCCTCCATAGTCTTAGGATTTCCCAACCTCATTTGCCCCGCTGCAACGTTCCCACAGTCTTCTAATAGGTGCAGCTACCTCTCATGACGTGTGAGCGGCTTGCTACCCACAGTAGCCTAACGAAGACACCCACCCAGCTTCGAAACGTGTTGCAATATTTTACCATTGGAATAAAAAATGCCTTGATGAGACCTACCTGTCTATATCCAACCTGCTGCATATGCTGCTCCATTTCCCCCCTTCTTTTTAAGAAATACTTCCTCCGAGGTCCCTCATAGTAGGTGCATCTAGGTGTGGTTAACCTCTTCGATACTATTCAGAGTCCCCCCCCTCCCCTCTTGCAGTCAGTTATCTCTCGGAAGGTTTGCAAATTTACCCCCATTAATATATGACTACTTGGGTCCTCATTCGGCACTGTATGGCATTTTAAACCCGTATGGAATGAAGAGGGCGATCATTTTAAACTTTTGTAGGCAGATTTTATTGGAATTCCTAGAATCTGTATTCCCATAAGAATTGAATGTGCAGAAATGTTGGGAACCGGGCTATAAAGTCTTCCCTGCCCAATCATCAGACTCCCAGAAGATTTTATCTGTTTTCAGAAATACTTGGCAGAGATTCAGTAGAGCTGGTGCGATCTAATTCATTTAGTGCAGCGTTCTGAATCACAGGTCACCTAATATATTCTGTAAATTTGCCTTTACTGACACAAATGAGGTGTAATTATGACGTGAGTAGACACTGAACGAACATAGATTACACTGATCCCACAGTCTTCTAATAGGTGCAGCTACCTCTCATCATCTGTCACCGGGTTGCTACCCACAGTAGCCTGACGAAGACGCCCACCCACCCATTACCGTTGGAATAATAAGTGCCTTGACGAGACCTACCTGTCAATTTCCTTTGAAAGTCAAACATCAAGATATCCAACCTGCTGCATGTGCTGCTCCATTTCCCCCCCTTTTTTTTAAGATATACTCCCAAAAACCTCTGAGGTCCCTCATAGTAGGTGCATACATACGTGATTTAACCCAAACTTGCATTTACGCCATCGGACAGAAAGTTGGCTCGGTGACTCGGTCCTGGCATCGGAACCTAACAAAGACAACCTCTGTATGGAGTTTGTATGCAGATTCTGGGGCACATTTACTAAGGGTCCGTCACAAGCATTTCCGTCAGGCTTCCTGAATTTTTCCGTTTTGCCCTGAATGGCCCAGTTTTTTTGGCGCACGAGATCAGATTGTGGCGCATCGGCGTCGGCTTTCATGCGACACAAATGGGGAGCGTGGCCGTCGGACAAGATCAGCACTCACATGCACCGAGAAGAAGATGGTGAACTCCAGCGGACCTCAGCGGGGAAGCCACACATGCAGGATATCGGGCGCATGGGCTTAGTGAATCGCGGCAGCTCCGAATCCTCGTTAGACATTCCAGATCGGCGGCTTCAACGGGACGGGTAAGTAAATGTGCCCCTCTGTGTTTGCATGGGTTGTTTTCTAAAAAAAAAAAATTCATAACCTGAACCCCAATTTCAGAACTTGAGATTTATCATCAAGTTTCTGAGGTAAAACTGTTCTAGTTGCCCATCGCTAGCTGTTTGTTCCTAAACATGTTTTTACCCCTTGGATAATAAACGAAGTGACATTTTTCTACCCATCACTGTGTTCCTGGACTCAAAGTTGTTTGTTTCGTGAATCTTCTGTTAAAGGGATGGTCTCAGAGGGGGTGAAACTGAAGACTCATGCCTCCCATGCAGTTTTAACACATGCCCATCAGTAATTTATACAAAGTCACTATTGAATTGGAGAGAAAATGAGTGTTCATGTGTTTTACAGCAACCAGAATGTGAATTGGGTCAAACTGGAAGCTGTTTTCCATGGGTTGGTCTCTTGGAAGACCTGGTACAGGAATATAATTGCTGGAGTGGAGACAGAAGTGTGATCACTGCTCCAGACCAAAGCTTCCAGATTCTAATGGGTGTAAGTGAACTCTCTAGCTGTTGGGTTATTCACCCGCCACAGGTCATTTAAAAAAAGAAATTGGTCGCACGCGCCATACTTACATGCACCAGGAAGAGATCAGTGAACTCCGACGCAACTCGGCGGACCTCGGTGCAGCAGCGACACCTGGTGGACATCGGGCGCAGGACCATCATGAATCGCGGGAAGACCCGAACGCTCGTCGGAGATGCCGCCGCTGGAATGCGAATGGACTGGGTAAGTAAATGTGCACCAATATGTATTAACCATTTGTCTATAGAGGAAATTTGTATGGCTGACAGAAACTCGGCCTGTGGGCCTCCCGGGGGAGCCCGGCCGCATACTGTTCCTGCCATGTACATAACATCTGCGGAGAGCAACCTAGATAGAGATACATGGGGTAACCCGTTAAACAGTGTAAAACTCATAAACCACTTGGGCCCCATTTACATGGCCTTATTATAGACCTCTCTTCACACTTTCCAAAAAATACATATGAAAAGGAAGCCCTAAGGACCTACATAAAAATATGTGGCCTTGATGGGGCTGCTTAAAACAATAAACTAGTACTTACCTCCACGGTCACTCCCAGTGTTCCACGCCGCTGTCTCTCCCCGCCATGCCCCTGTTTGTTTTAAGCCCTCATTTAAGCCCTCATTGGTTTAAGCAGCCCCATTTATTCAGTAATTATTCAGTGTATCAAAATAACATTCAGTATATCAAAATAAATAAACAATTCATCCTTACAGCATTACATTATAATATCAGTGCAGAATAAAGATAATTATATGAACTGCTGTGCAAAGTGTCTAAAAACCCTATAAAAATCTGCTCTATTTCATATCACCTCTCCATGTAGCATAAGCTCAATAAATATAAGAATGCAGTGAAAAATTATAGAAAACATTTGATTTCAAAGTCTGCATTCAGAAAGATCCAGAAGGATTCTCGCTGGCTAATCTTTTTCCCTATATTCTCTCCTCTCCAATGTGGAGATATTGGAGAAAAGAGATACCTTTAGGGCAGTGATGGTGAACCTTTTAGAGAGCGAGTGCCCAAAATGAGACCTAAAACACACAA
Source organism: Engystomops pustulosus (assembly GCA_019512145.1). Taxonomy (NCBI): domain Eukaryota; kingdom Metazoa; phylum Chordata; class Amphibia; order Anura; family Leptodactylidae; genus Engystomops; species Engystomops pustulosus. The sequence goes on along the minus strand of CM033642.1, from coordinate 9,380,307 downwards.
GCTTTTCCCAAAGTGCCAACACGGCAATTTAGGCAGTAACAAACTTATTGCTACCAGAATCTTTGAGCTCCAATCCGACCCTGTCCACACCTCCTCACTCTTCAGACAGGACCAAGCAGCACAGAATGAGTCACTACTTGGACTGCCTGAGACTGCAGGAAGATGCCATGTCAGGCAAACTCTGTGCCTGGGAGACAGCCGAGTGCCCACAGAGAGGTCTCCGAGTGCCATCTCCGGCACCACTGCCATAGGTTTGCCACCACTGCCTTTAGGGTTTTTGTCATGACATTTAGCAAAATGTGCAGATAAGGAGTGGTCCGTTTTTTCTTTTTTAATGTTTCTAAGGTGTTCTCTTATTCAAGTTTTTAATTTTCTCAACGTTCTTCCTACATATTTCAAGCCACATGGGCAAACAATCATATATATGACTCTACTCGAGTCACAGCTGGGGAACTGTTTTATGTTGAAGACTTTTTGGTTGTCAGAGGATGTGGAACCATAATGCTTGAAATATTTTCCTGGGTAAATGTTGAATCAGTGAAATCTTATCACCACACACCCCATATCTCACAGACCCTGTGGAATTGCATGATTTTGTATGAAACAGACTACAAAGTTTCATAGAACTTCGACTTTGTAAACTAGATCTGTACTTTATTACATATGTATAGTATATACATTACTGGTATCAAAACTGGTATGTGAATTGAACAAACTTATAATGATTTCTAGTGATAAAAAGAGAACCTGTCACCAGTAGACCCATTTTAAGCACTTCCCCAGTCCCCACAGAGCATAGTACATACAGTGCCAAAGAGTTTTTGTATAAAAAATAGGTTTTACAGAAAAGAAGATATGTTATATAGTACCTTTTAATACCATGTGCTCTGTGACATGGCACCTGGAAGTGGCTGTAAAGGAGCAGCCCCTCCTCCCACCCTTCGGAAACCGCTCCTCCATGTGTCCTTTTTAAATATATGAAAACACCCATCACTTGGCTTAGCAACGCCCCCTGCTGCTCTACAGCCACTCCCGAGTTATTTATTTGAAAAGGACACATGGAGGAGCTGTTTTCCCAAGGGTGGTGGTGGTGGGGTGTAGCAGTTTGCTAAAAGTAAATGCTGTGTAAGTAAGAAGCTCTGATCTCTGAAGACATTCAAGTGTCTCAGGTGTCAGAGTCAGGTGTCAAAGTCAGGTGATCTATGACTATGACTTCTGACCATGTCCTAAAATAGACACTGAACACCACATTTTACTAATAATGAAATTATTAAGTACCAATCATTGTCCCATTATTGAACTCTAAGACAACATCATTAGCTCAGACCATAAATGTCATCCCAGACTTCATATGTACTTTTAGATCCCAAACATAATTTAGACCCCTGATATTAGAAACACAAGAAGCATTAACTTGCTCATACAAAAGGAGTAATGAACATATGCTGCTGATGCAAGGCAAGGAGAAATTGATGCAAAAAAAAAAAAAAGGATTCTCCACCTGGTTATCTGCCCCCCTTGATGATGGAGTAAAAAACGGAAAAAACAGAAGAAGAAAACTATCGTGGGACACTAATAGGGCAAATCGTATCTACAATAGTGATAAATAGCTGGAAATAATCTGTATTGAAAATCTTTTATTAAATAAAACAACAAACAGTGATAAAAATAAAAGTCTAGGTAACGCGTTTCGGTTATAAAAACCTTCTTCAGACCAAAATAGACAGATAATACAACCGGCAGATAACCTGTATGTAGATAGATAAAAAAAATAGATACTTACAATAGCTGAAATTACATTATATGTATAGTTTGAAAGCAAGGGAGAATAATGCAATATGATGTAAGGAATGAGCAAATACATTGAGTAGCATCACACATAGATATAAACGAAATTAGTGTATGATACAATTACTGTCTCAAATACACTATATAACTCTCAAAATAATAAATATATTACTTAAATTAATAAATCAATAGGGGAATGAAGGGTTCCCCTATAACCCTTCATTCCCCTATTGATTTATTAATTTAAAGTGTAACCATCATTTAAAATAACTTTTGATATGTTGTAGGGCAGGTAATTTTAAGCCCTTTTAAAATGTAGTAAAAATGTCCAAAACATATGAAACATCTGGCACAAGGCGCAGTTTTTTGCACAAATTACAAATAGTGCCATATTTTACCGCTAGTGTCCAGCTCTTCAGTATCCTCATTTATGTTCAAAATCCGAAACCGAACGGCAAATATCAAAAATAGATTTAGGATGTATTGAACCTTCCAGAAGATAGACTCAAAAATATATGCTCTAATATATGATGGAGGTCAAAACATTCAGTCATACACCTCTGGTAGCAGCTTATCTTCCCTAAAGAGACAGAAATGCTTAAAGGGAACTTGTGACCACATTTGCACATATACAGCTAGTGACAGGTTCTTATAAAACCCTATTAACTAAATGACCCCCTTCTTTTGGCTAGAAATTGTTTCCCTCAGATCCCCATAAATTTAGCTTTGTTAATTACCTGTATATAGCTGGAGTCGGAGTGGGACAGCGCTTCATGTCATGTGACCATGATGATGTCATCTAAGGTCCTTTATTAACATTTGCAAAATTTACCCCATGTATGTATCTGATCACATGAAATCACAACATGTTTCCGCCGAGTATGTGGAGAAATAGAAGTCCATGGAGGATGGGGAGGAGTATAAGTCCATGGAGGAATGCTGTGATTTCATGTGATCAAATATATACATGGGGTAGATATTCCCTGGTGAGGAGGAATGGGGAGTAGCCACTGGACCCTTCCGAGCAGGGCACGTCCCTCCAACTACAGCTATAACTGGCTTTATGTCAGGTAAGACAACAAAGTCATAGCTCCCAACTGTACCGGATTTGGAGGGACAGTCCTGGTTTTTCACCTCTGTCCTGCTGTCACGGGCAGCTAGGAGATTGTCCCGGATATTTCCTCCAGGTCCCGCGTAGTATATACTTTCAAAGCCAGAACTTGCAGTAGTGAATTACTTCTACAGACATCGGGCAGGGAATACTTTTGAGAGATGTGTCGGGTTAGCGGAGAGCAGGGACCACGTCATCAAGGAGACATCACCATCTGTCCATATATGGTGTCTACACCTCCCAGGGCTGCCCCAGACACATGGCTCTATGGCACATGGACTGTGAAGCTACTAGGTTCAAATCCCAGCCCGGCATAAATTTATTTAATATTATTATTATTGAGACAATAATAATTATTATTATATGGTAATGATTTGGGGCGTGGCCAGGAAGTAGTTAGGGGTGTGGCTTAGGGAGATAGTAGGTCAGGTTGCGATGCCTATGTGCATTGTATATTAGTGACCATCTACCCTAAATATGGATAAAAACAAAGGGGGAGATTTATCAGAAGCGTCTGAGAGCAGAACAGTTCTAGTCACTCATAACAACCAATCAGAGCTCAGCTTTAGTTTTATAAACTACTGTAGGAAAATGAGAGCTGATCTCTGATTGGTCGCAGCTAGAATGGAAGCTGTGCTCTAAATGGTAGCAGCTAGAGCAGTTTTGCTCTCAGACACTTCCGATAAATCTCCCCATTTGTATTCAATAATCTATTTTCAGAGCCGTAATCAGCTTAACAAATGTAAAATGTAATTTTTTAACAAAATTTAATTTTTTTCCAAAGTGCTGGACATCTGAAAATGTTTTGAAATCATATGCAGTCGGACTTTTTAGCTTTTAATAATATTTAATTCACAATATCATGTTCAGTAGGTTTGGAGAAGCCAGCCAGTGAAACTGGGGAGAATCTGTGGAGAGTCTGGGGATGTGGGAAGCAGAGCAGGAGGGGCAGAGCAGGAGGCAGATCAGCTGTACAGAAGAAAGAGGCGGGGCTAGCAGCCAATGGGAGGAGTTGGGTGGCCCCAGGTACAAGGTGCTAATTTACATACAGAATAATAGTTGTTTTTTTACAACTCCCATAGGTATATGCTTCTTTACAGGTCGAGCCATCTGTGCCGACTTATCATCTAAAGGGAAGAATCTCTTTAAGTTCAGTTCCATCCTTAGAATAAATAAATGCAACATTGATCTTTCAATGAGACATGAAAAGCAACTGTATCCCCTTCATTGTTAGGATTGCTGGGGCTGCTCCCACTGGTTATAAAATGTCAGCACATTCCTTCATAAGGGAAGGGTCACCAGATTTTACCCCAGCCCTCTAATGGTAGGGTATGATATGCCATATGCAAATGAACAGAAAAGACATATTTTGCTGGAGGTGTGTCAAATTTAGAGGCTGCACGGGGAGTGTCACTTCAGATATATTTATATATACTACTACTATATTTACTACTAAAGCATCTTCAAACATGCTTTTGGTGTCATATTAAAGATAAGAACTTCATCTGATTGTGGTTCTGTCAGATACTGAACCAGAGATTCAGGAAGTTGAAGAAATATAGGGGAACTGGATTTTTACCTGAAGTTCACATTTCCAACTATTTCTTTAACTCCCTGTACCTCCTGTTATGTCTCTTCTTGTTGTCACATAACTTTGGAGGAGTATTTTTTTAAAGGTAAACAGGTGAGTTCTCTGATAAAAGAGAGAATTCTAGAAAGGACATTTTATACTATACTGGGGGGGGGGGGGGGGGAGGTTTAATTGTGTAAAACTTGGTGACTGTGTCCCTTTAAGGCAGCATTCACATGACTGTATGGGGGACGTATGTATGGCTGCAAGCTTGTATGTACATATGTCCCCCATAGAAGGCAATGGCTGCACGGAATGATATGTTGCTACACACGTGGGGCACCGTACCGCTCTGTACACGAGGAAAAGATAGTGCTGAAGTGCCGGACGTGTGCCGGTCCGGCAGGCATACATTCGTGTAAATGCAGCTTAAGTAGACAATGCATTTATAGTTGGAAAATATTGGGGGTCATTTACTAAGGGCCCGATTTGTGTTTTCCTGACGTGTTACCCGAATATTTCCGATTTGCGTCGATTTTTCCTGAATTGCCCCAGGATTTTGGCGCACGCGATCGGATTGTGGCGCATCGGCGCCGGCATGCACGCGACGGAAATCGAGGGGCATGGCCAAACGAAAACCCGACGGTTCAGAAAAACCACCGCATTTTTTTTAAATGCACTTACCTTCACCCAGCAATGGATCGTGGACTACGGCGCACCGCGGCGCACCTCGCGAATGGACCGGCTAAGTAAATCTGCCCCAATGTGTTTTTTTGAACATCAAGAAATGGACCAATGTTTTTCTCCACGGAACTACAGAATGAGATGCTTTACGATAATTATACATAAAAAGTTTCCTAAATGCCCCGTGCCATGGTCTAGGCTGATAGATGCTGTAGTCATGCCCAGCCCCCCATTCCAGAACGGAGCGCGTCAATGCAACTTCCCCATCACTCGCTGCTCCCTCCCCACAACTGTCAATGCACATGAAAGTATTGATGGTGACACATTCACATGCAGTGCGAGTCCAATGCTCCATCTCCCCTCCCATGTCCTTCCTCCATTGATTCCGTGATGAGGATTGAATACAACAACAACTGCTCGCAGGCCTGTAACAAGTGCATTTAAACTGGAGCTGAATTCTTACAGATTCTGGGTAAATCTGAATAGTCTCTAGAGTTAACCAGTGAGATACCAATGGGTATCTCACTTTAAAAGTCTGTGACGCTAGCTGTTTGTTCCTAAACATGTTTTTACCCCTAGGATAATAAAAGAAGTGACATTTTTCTACCCATCGCTGTGTGCTGGACTCGAAGTTGTTTGTTTCGTGAATCTTCTGTTAAAGGGATGGTCTCAGAGGGGGTGAAACTGTCATATATATATATATATATATAGGTTATCAATGGGGTCCAGTATTATATGATAGCTGGAGCCCACCGGAGGATCATCTGCTACTCTGGTGGGCCAGTCTGACACTGTTCATTGTACAGTAAAGTAGCAGCACATGGCCCATATAACACATACAGACAGTCCCCAGGTTACGTACAAGATAGTTTCTTGAGGTGTGTTCTTAAGTTAAATTTGTATGTAAGGTGCATTATATAATTGTAGCTACAGAAAAAAAAAATTCTTGTCCCAGTGACAATTGGACATTCTAAATTTTTGCTTTAATGGGAACAAGGGTTATCAATAAACCTTCATTACAGACACCTTACATCAGTTCATCGCAGGCTGGGACTAAAATCAAGCATTCAGAGAGCTTCACTAGAGGTTACAGTGGACAGAGAGGTCTGTCTGTAACTAAGGGCTATTGGTTGTCTTAAGTCAGGGGTCGGCTGTACATTCATATAAGTCACTGTTGAAAAGGTTAAACAAAGAAAATGTACTATGTAAAAGATGATGCCGGTACCTTCCTGAGGCCTGTACTCTTCAGCTCCAAAACATCCATTGTGTAGTTCACTCTCCGACCATAGTGATCAAATTGTACGTTGCCAGTTAGGCCCTGTATCCGAACCTTAAAAAACATAGATATGAAGATTTATAAATTTAGCTAAATTTAATATAATTGTAAAAAGAAATAAGTCTTAAAATGCACAAAGAAGGTGTCTTATAACATTGGACATTGATCTACTATCTATATTACATCTTCTATGTTGTATAGTATTTTATGTTGTAAAACTTAACCTATTGATAACAAAAAGAATTTATAGCATCATGAAATTTAAGAGTAATGCTGATATACATATATTGTACATAATTTTACTTGATTTTGTAAATGATTATAGTGATGACCATCTTGTCTCTAATTAACAGCATTTAGAAACTTGCTTTACGACAGTCGAATGAACATCGTAAAGTAACAGACTACTAGAAGGGAAGAGTGTTGTGACATCAACTTTTGTAAATGATTAATCCTACATAGAAATGGTACTTGTCATTATAATCCTGCTGAAAAGTGATCTCTACAGAAGAGGAAGAAAATTGTCAGACTATTTTGGGGCTTAGTGAGATTCCCTTGAAGCAGTTTTTAGCTAAGATAAGTGGGCACATCTGTATTCTAAACCACATAATTTCACCATGGATATTCACGTTATTATGGTGTAGTACTCTAGGGGAGCTCTTAGTGTGTAGTGCAACTGATCATGTGCCATTTTGCAGACCGTATCTTATGGATCAATTGTCCGTATTTCTCCTATGTATTTACATTACGTAAAAAATGTAATGATTTCATTGGCTTGTTAAAAACCCTTAAAGGATCAAATGATTGTGTTACTTAGCAATGGATCCACAAATATGTATCAAAAGTATGATCTATTAATTTTTAATTTAACTCCTTGTCTTTAGTCCTTGAAGTGTTGGGAATGGTCCAGTTTGTGAGGTAAATATGGGTGTTTCTACTATAACACAGCTGGATCAGCTGTTTAGAATCGATTTTAGAGTTTATGTATCATCTTCTGACCCAATCCTATTGTTACCTGTTTTAACGTTCTCTCCATATCAATTCCTTGGCCCCAGGGAGCAGCTGGATTGGCGAGGCAATCACCGGCATTCCCTCTTCTAGAAAGGTCAACTTTTTGTCGTCGTAAGTTACGGAAAGCTTCAGCCATGACCAGAACGCCATCGTACGTCAGAGCCGAGGTGTACTGCAAGAGTGAAAGGTAACACAGCTTTACTTAGACTCCTATTACACAGTATTTGGGATAAAACATACATTACAGGGAATTACTTTAGGAGGGTGTAAGGGTCTACACAGGGTGCTATTGTACCAAGGCCCAGATTCGGTAAGGATCCTATAAAGTATCTGTTCCCCATCGGAGAAGACTAAAGTAGTAACTGTTACGTTATAGCTGAGACGCCTGTAAGAAATCTGTGTCCAGCGAGTAACGCCTCTGATACATTATCCCCATTTCGACATTTTTTAATCCACACACACCATCGGCCAATGAAAACATTTTTTCGAACCCCCACTCCTCTAAAAATGGCATCTTAAGATGTGTTTTCTCAGAATGATCCAGAAAAAGAGGTCAAAATAGCAGATTGTATTTCTCCGTGTAATAAAGGACATGATGAACTGGACTCGGCTCTGGTGAACCTTGGAGCTGTACGCTGTAATTTTACCAATTTCTCTCTGTAACGCGAGAAAATACATTGAGCTGCTCGCACAGCTCCGAGGTCAACACTGTAACAGAATATTTCAACCGGGTCAACAATGAATGAGGTGATAATACCAGAGTGTGAAATGTGGCTCCCGACTAACGTATTCCTGGTCATGAAGCACTTGTGAAGGATTTCTAATAAATAATCAATGTCTGGGTCAAGTGCAATTCATGACCTCCTGATTCAAGACCCTGGGAACTGGCAAATGGGGGATTGTAAGTAGCACTGGGACCGGTTAAAATGTGAAGGGATGAAAAAAATAAGGAGCCCTGTACTAATTGTGTCAACCGAGGTCAAGTGAGTCTAAAAGGGATATTTCAGAAAAACTTTATAGACTCTAAAGCCCAGTGCAATGTTTGATGGGCTAGGATGGGCCAGAAATGGAACCATTTCTGTTCTACACTGCCTCCAAGGCATCGAACAGTATCAGTATTACTTATAGTGTTCCTTTAATTTGGTCAGAGATGATATTTACACTGGTTTATTAAGATTTCTTTCAAAAAAGTGTTAAAAAAAAGATAAACTGAGGTTTTCAAAGGCTACTGCTTCCAGCACTGGTGCTTAGATTCTAGGAAACATGAATGGCGGTAATGAATTGGTTGGTAAAAACCATCACAACCACAGAAAAAGTACACAAATTTACAAGAAAAAAAGAAGAAAAAACACTCCTACTTAAATGTCCATTGGCCAGTTCTAAAAAGAAAATTGTGGCCAAAAACTTTTACTTGTAACTTTACTTGTACATTGATTTTGTGGTGAACTAAATGCACAGTTGAACCCAGAAGTTTCCATACGCTATTAAAAGAGACACATATGATGTTTTTCTGACATGAAACCAGAAAAATATTTTCCCGTTTTATGGCAATTTGGATTACCAAAATTATTTATATTTACCAAATGCCAGAATAGGAATTTGGGCCTATTCCTCCTAACAGAACTGGTGTAGCTGAGCCATGTTCGTAGCCACCTTGCTCACACCCGCCTATTCAATTTCGCCCATAAATTTTCTATAGGATTGAGATCAGGGCTTTGTGATGGCCACTCCAAAATATTCACTTTGTAACCAGTTTGGGAGTATGCTGTCCATTTGGAAGACCCATTTGTGCCCAAGTTTATCTTCCTGGCTGATGTCTTGAGATGTTGCTTCAGTATTGCCACATAATGTTCTTTCCTCGTGAGGCATCTATTTGATGAAGTGCACCAGTCAATCCACAACATGATGCTCCTACCACCATGCATTGCAAGCTTCTCCCTTTTAACTCCAAACATAATGAGGGTCAGTATCGCCAAACAGTTAAATTTTAGTTTCATCAGAATATTGGGACATATCTCTTTTTATTGTTTCTTTTGGGGCACTGGGTTCTTCCTGGCAGAGCGGTCTATCAGCCAATGTAAATACAGTACTGTTCCACCAGCTTCGGCCAGCATCTTCACAAGGTTTTTTGCTTTTGTTTTTAGGTTGATATGCACATTTCAGACCAAAGCACATTCATCTCTGGTACACATAAGCGGCTCTACGAGGGCTGGACATTCCCATCTTGTTTGTACTTTTCTATATTTTTTTTATACAGAAGAAAAAATACCTTTATATTTATGGAAATTGGACCCAAGGATGCAACTCCACAATTTCTGATATCTAATGCTGATTTCTCTATACCAGTGATGGCGAACCTTTTAGCGGCCGAGTGCCCAAACTGCAACCCAAAACCCCCCTTATGTATCGCGAGGTGCCAACCAAAAATTAAAGCAGTAACTTATTGCTCCCTGTTCAACAACTTTCAATCATATTGGCCTCCTGAGGACAGCAACACAATAGAAAGATGGAAAAGTTTCATCATTTTAGCTTCTTTCCAGTGTCCCTCTGTACAGAGAAAATTGTGGTCCATCAGGAGGGCCTCCAAAGATAATTTGGCCCTGTGTACTCATTCTGCCTCTTCCTACAGTCCCAAGTAGCAAAGTAAATATCAAAATATGTCTGAAAGCAGCCTCTTTTAAGTTGCTTGGAACTACAGGAAGATTCTTTGAGTTCTGTCTGGTGTGCTGGGTGATGGCCTGGGTGCCCACAGAAAGGTTCTCTCAGTGCCGCCTCTGGCACCTGTGCCATAGGTTCGCCATCACTGCTCTATACTGTCATACTGTATACTTCATTTGTGAATTCAAATAAATCCACAGGGTTGTCTAACTAACTCAGATTTTGCCAAAAAAAACAGGTATAAATCAGAAACTTCTAAAGACATAATACCATCATGTGGACTGCCCCTAATTGTTTAACCCTTACAGGACTTAGTCCTTACAGGACTCATTTTTTAACTACCCTCATTCCAAAACCAATATTTTTTTTATTTTTACGTTTGGAGAGACGTGTGAGTACTTGTTATCTGCTGGGTTATTTCAGACCCTCTAGGGTACTTTAACCCTGCAGGGTCTGATTGCTCATACTATATACTGCAATACTAGTTTATTGCAGTATATAGCAATTTTACTGATGATCTCTAATAGCCTGCCATTTGCAGGCTTTTGGAGATCATTATACATGGCAACCCTCCAAGTCTCTATGAGACTGTAGGCTGCCATGCCAACCCATCGCTACCCTCCAAGATAGTGGGGGCCATTAGCAGCAATATTAGGTGACGTGGTCGGGTACTACTGGGGCACTTAACTGGTTTACTTCCGCAAATGGTGCCAGCACTGACTGTGGAGTAACAGGCAGGGGTCAGCTGTATTATACAGCAGACACCTGCTGTGTATGGAGAGAGCTCACTCTCTCCCTACACCCTCCGCAGCACCAGGATGTAACAGTACATCCTGGTGTGTGAAGTGGTTAAACACAAAGTAATCTTAGTGTATGTAAACTTTTGACTTTGCTAAAAGTCATAAAAAAATGCCTCTAATTATTTTGGCATTTGGAATATATCTAATTTTGTTAATCCTAAATTAACCTAAAATGGGAAAGATTTATTCAGATTTTTCTGAAATAGAGAAAAACATCATATGTGTCTTTTTACATGGTGAATATAAACTTCTGGTTTCAGCTGTATATCTGATTGTAGGAGGAGAATATTTGCCCTTGAACGTGGATGGTTAAAGTGGCTGCGAATTCCCTTAACTCATTTGATCCCTATGTTCCAGCAGCAGACTCCTAGCTCTGGCTGCTTCAAGCTCCCGTTCTTGCATTGTCATGTGACCCATGGGCAGGAAGGTCAATAGAATGACTGCGGGAGAGGAAATTTCTACAATAGCAAACCGCTGCCACACATCATGATATTATATATGACCAGAGTAATGTGTATTGGCAAGGCAATAAACTCTTCGGGAATAAATGTGTAACCAAAAAATGCCTTTATCTGAATCACATGATAAAAATACTAAAAACATATCAAATGTATCAGGAGAGTACGGCAATAATTATTGTCCCCTCACTCCATGTGAGACAAGTGTGACCCTCTAAAATACCATATACATATGCATATTTGCTAATATGCCACCTTTCACTAACACAAGTGGACGACCCCTTTAAGAAATTTTGATTTTCTACATTCTCTACCTTTGGTGGAGTTTCTGATCCTGGGTATTCCCGTTGATCCAACGTCTTCCACCTCTGCATTAATTCTGTTACTATTGGAGTGTTAAAGTCCACCAGCTGGAACCCCGTCACATTGGCCCCACCGTGCATAAACCTGTCCAGCGAAATATCCTTGATTCCCTGAAGAGAGACAAAGAAAATATATGTGGTTACTGTATATTCAGTATATTTTTCTGCTTGTAATGACACACTGCCCTATAGAAAGGCATACAAAGCTCATAGAAGAGATGGTTAATGGACCGCAACTAAAGTACAGGCGGTCCCCTACTTAAGGACACCCGACTTACAGACAACCCATAGTTACAGACGGACCCCTCTGCCCACTGTGACCTCTGGTGAAGCTCTCTGGATGTTACTATAGTCCCAGACTGCAATGATCAGCTGTAAGATGCCTGTAATGAAGCTTTATTGATAATTCTTGGTCCAATTACACCAAAAGTTTTGAAACTCCAATTGTCACTGGGGCAAAAGAAAAAAAATTGTCTAGAACTTCCATTATAAAATATACAGTTTCGACTTACATACAAATTCAACTTAAGAACAAACCTCCAGACCCTATCTTGTATGTAACCCGGGGACTGCCTGTATAGTGACGTAAAGCTGGGGCAGTGCGGAGGGACATGGGTCCGAACCAGAGCAGCCGGAAAGAGGCAGGGAAGCTTGACTGGATCCGACAAGAGGAATAGAAGTTGATAAACTAGATTAGAAGCATTAAGATGACTTTACAGTGTTCTCTAATGCACTGTCCGGGGTTTATTTTAGCTGGCCGGAGGTGACAGGTTCCATTTAAATTAATAGTACAAGAAGTAAAATTCATGGTCTTAAACAAAAAAAATAAAAAAAAGTTTAAAAAATAAAGAAAATTCGGATCTACACTGAACCTCTCTCTCTCCCATTTGGGGACCTCTTCAGTTTCCAGCTATACTTCATATTAGCAAGGGCCATAGCCACAGTCGGCTCCAGGTTTCAGTAGGCCCCTGGGCGGCAGAGCCTCAGTGGGCCCCTTTGCAGTGAACTCTTGTGGTGGCATTAAAAATTCAGATACTATAACAGTCTCCTGTTCCCTAAAATATTCCATAGTTTATCATCCCAAACAGCACCCTCATGGTTATTTTATATAAGCTCCCCTCATACCCTATGGATTCCTTATGTACAGCTTTAGGGCCTGTAACAGGGGTGGCAGGGGATAACTAAGTGAATGAAGCAGGTCGGCCTGTTACTTCATTCAATTAGGTTGAAAATTTTAAATAGTCCTGCAAAAAATTTTACCCCCAACAGAATCTCCCGTGTATGTTGATTACAGACATTTTACTTCCACTTTGCTTTTTTATACACTTTATATTTATATATGAATAATTTATAACTAAACATAAGTGCAGCATTCAGGATTCGAAATTTGATTTGGGTCTGAATTTTTTTTTCGGTTCAGACCAATGTTTACATAATTGTCCCGGAAACTCGTATACAGCCTCTCTAGTTTTCTAAAACACTCTTTTTTTCAAATAAAAAGTCCTATCTTAGCTCGTAATTTTTCTCAAATTTTTCTCAATTGTTTACAATTTTCACTAAAACAATAATAATAGAAGTAACTGATGATAATGGAAACCACATCATAACTCCATTGAAATCAGTGGACAATTTAACCAATCTCTGAGACCTCCTATATTATTGTCCATACAAAATGAGTCCAAAGCCAATCAGAAAATTGATTTGGTTCCCTTAAATTGTTAGATTCTACAAATGAGGAATAGAATCTAATATACTTTTTTTTTTAACATAACCATCAAGTTTCAAATGATCCACATATATCAATACATATGATTCTGCTGAAAAAAGAGAGGAAAGTTTATATTATAGTGAATGAGATCTACACCGAAAAGTGAGTCAATCCTGAGGCTCAGTTCCGATGCAGCTCGATGGCCTCAAAATCTCAGCAAATCTCAACCTTCTGCTTCAGATCTATCCCCAATCCTTCATTATGGACCAGATACTGATTCTGTGAACTGAAACAGCTTTGAGTCAAGCAGAGATATTGGGAAAAGTGTTGTAGGTTTTTAACCCTTTGCGAAGTAGTATCAGGGCTATGGTAGAATATTTAAAAGCAGATACGATTACAAATTTGTTATGCTATATAGATTAAAAGTGATTAAAGGAACACAACAGCAGAAAATGAGTGTGTTGATTTTGAGGGAGGCAGTGACTTAAAGGAAACCTACCATTTGATTTGATTATGAACCAAACATACCTTGAGAATGCTGTAGCTACACTGATGCAGAAACAATTATACCATTCAGGATCTTGGGAAAGCTGGGACAGGCTTGAAATTAAAAATGGAGGTTAGTCTAACATGACTAGTCAAGCACTAATCAACCTGAGCTAGATCACTCATACACAGCAGCTGGGGGATGGTGCAGCAATTGATTATTCTGCCTCCAGGCACAAGCCAGATTGCATCATTCTCTCCTATAGTCACTTGCTAGACAAGCAGTGATGGAGACACAGAAGGGAGAAAGCTTCATTATCATAATGTTATCTCTGTTTTATCAACAAAACCCCTCAGCACAGGGATTAACCAAGATATGATCCTGCATCAGTGTAGCTACAGCATTCTCAAAGTATGTTTGCTTCATAATGCATCAAATCAAATGGTAGGTTTCCTTTAGAGGAAATCTAACACATGGATGCAGTCATTCTAAACCAACCATGTACATGTTGACACGAACCTCCAGAAGCAGGATCCAATCTTCTTTTTGTTTCTTATAGCTTAGATTTTTAGAAAAACATCTTTCTAAATTATGCTAATGAGCCTCAGGGGCTCTTGGCTATGTCACAGAAGCCCCTTCTGGCTCACTCATCTACAAATTATGTATGCCTCCAATCAGTGTTTCTGCCAGCCTCTTCCCATCCCAGCCAGAGAGATGAGTTATAGTGTGAATTAATAGTAGACTACGGAGCTTCTGTGACATATCCAGGAGCCCATGAGACTCATTTGCATGATTTTCAAAGACAATTATTTCTCAGAAATTAAGCTATTAGAAGCAAAAAGAAGAATTGATCCCGTTTCAGGATGCACATGCCAGCACTGCACCCATGTACTAGATTTCCTTTAAGTGATTATGTTACAGAGGATGGAGCTGTTTTCAACAGCTATTGATGTATTAATGTGGATGGGGATATAATAACCACTACTGAATGTAATCAGGTGATGAGAGTAAATACAGTGCCAGAGGGATATTTTTTCTATGTTTGAGACAATGGGGGTCATTTATTAAGGGCCCGATTCGCGTTTTCCCGACGTGTTACCCGAATATTTCCGTTTTGCGCCGCTTGTACTTAAATTGCCCCGGGATTTTGGCGCACGCGATCGGATTGTGGCGCATCGGCGCTGGCATGCGCGCGACGGAAATCGGGGGGCGTGGCCGAACGAAAACCCGACGTATTCGGAAAAACCGCCGCATTTAAAAACCGAAAATGTGTCGCATAAGGACCGCTTACCTTCACCTGGTCCAGCTCGGTGCATTCCGGCGCGATGAGTTTACTTTCAGCGCAGCAGCGCCACCTGGTGGACGGCGGAAGAACTACCTTATTAAATCCCGGCCGGACCCGAATCCAGAGCGGAGAAGCCGCCGCTGGAACGCGAATGGACCGGGTAAGTAAATTTGCCCCAATGTGAATGGTAAATGAAGACAATGCAGCAAATATGATTAAAGTGACAGCATCAGAAGAGGAGTGTGATGATCTTTAAGGAGGCAGTGACCTGTTTGCAGACCATAGCAAGTAAGGAAATACAGGACTGTTTGTAGCAGCATCATAAAGTAGTTATGAACAACGTTACACAAACACCTCATAAATATAAAGACAGCAGTAGAAGGGGACTGTGTTGTCTCAGACAGGGATTGACCAATGGTACCAGTGGGGTATCATTGCACAATGATAAATTAACATCCCGTAGCAAAACGGATGTGGCAAACAATGATCAGACTGGATATATGAGTATGTTAAGGATCTTAAAGGACATCTACCACTAGGATGAAGGATTGTAAACCAAGCACACTGACATACTGGTGTGTGTCCCCTCTGGTAGGATCTGCTCTTTTTTTATCTTCCTATGTTTGTTTTTAAGTAAAAAGGCTTTAAAATTATGCAAATGATCCAGGCTTCATTAACACCTATGGAGTCCAGAGCCCCTGAGGCTCATTTGCGTAATTTTAAAAGGCTTTTTTGTAAAATAAAAACAGGGCATAAGAAGCTAAAAGTAGATGAGGATCATGTCAGAGGGGGCACACACCAGTAAGTGAGTGTGCTTGGTTTACAATCCTTGATTCTGGTGGTAGTTGTCCTTTAAAGGAAACCTACCATCCCAGATCTACCTAATAAGGTAGATCTGATGGTGGGTTTCTGCTATAACCGTGTTACTTCAGTGTCCCCAGTATGCATTCCTAGCCTGCTGTTAACATCAAGGGCCTCTCTTCTGTCACCTGCCAGGGATTGACCAACTATATACACCGGGAGTTTCCCATGGAGAATATCTACCATACTACGACCTCCTTTTCTTGCTTCTAGCTTTGCTGGCTCAGACAATGGTGGATGAGGACTAGATTAGGACTGAGCCAACATAACACTGACCGCAAGGCCACTACCAAGTCAGTCCTTCTGGTCCTAACCACTTAATTGCCTAATTCACTGTCGGTCACCAGTGGGTACAATTGTACAATGATAAATTAACATCCTGTAGCAAAACGGATTACAAATGAAGACAGCAGTAGATGAGTGTGCCAATCCTGTGTGAGGCAGTGACTTTTACCGACCCAGAAGAATCATGACAATGGCATACGAGGAGTGTTCTGATTTATTTGAAGACAGTGATGTTATTTTGATTAAAAATTGAGTTAAAATGGGAGCGGAGTTCCCATAAAGTGAATAGGACCTAAACAAACTGCAACTAATTGGATCAAAAATGAAGACATATTAATGTGCTAATCTTGTGGGAGGAGGTGACTTTTGCAGTGGGAGGAGGTGACTTTTGCAGTGTTATGGTAAATCCAGAAGCTAAAAGGGGCTTTACCAAGTATTACTGCTATCCCTTATTCACAGTATAGGGGATACCAATCTGATCAGTGGGGGTCCTGACTGCTTGTACCCCCACGATAATTAGAATTAATCTCCACTGTTCCTGAGAACAGGGGAATCATTCTCATGAATTGATTGTAGCATTGACTGAGTGACTAACTCAGGTAGACAGCGAATGGGAGTGTCAGAGGTAGCCCACCACTTACCGACACTCCCATAGTACTGAATGGAGCAGCAGGAAGCATGATCGGCATGCTGCTTCATTCAATTAGTGAAGAAAGGACAGGTATTCGTTCTAATGATCGTGGGGGGATCGGCTCTCGGGACCCTACTGATCAGACTGATATCCTGTGGGTAAGGGATAACATTATTTCTTTGTACAACCCTTCTAAAGTTGGGATCATTTTGTAATTTGAATTAGAGTTAGAATAAGCTGTAACCACTACAATTCCTGCCCCTGTTATTTCTGGATGTTAATCTCTAAATCAGTGGCAGCTTCAGTTTAACCTCTGAGCCGGGCAGGTGAATAGGCACAGTGTGCAAGTGATTTCTCTATTGACTAAGTGCTGTCTTGGGTATCTTATCTGATGGAACACAACGATCCCATTCTGTCTGAGTTCTATCTCTGCATCTCTGTTTCTGCCTTTCGGACTGTGTTACATGGTGCAGGTAGGAGGATTTATGCCGTTTTCTCTGAATTTCTTAGGAAGCGTGACGTTTTGCGGGCACAGATATATCTATGGTTGTATCTTCACTGATCCCCATTGGATAAGCTTGTCAGGACTATCCTGCGGGAGACTTCTGTATTGTGATCTGTACAAATTACTTGTCCTTTTGAATGCAAGTCGAAAGAAAAAAAATGATACTCCTTTCCACTATAACCCAAAGAACATAAGTGGGTCTGTTTTTGTGTTTTTGCAATAAAGATAAACTGTAGTGTATCCTACAGTGTGGTCCTACCCTCAATATTATTATATTACTGTATGAGTGACAGGTCACTTTCCCTCTCCAGATCAGCACACTCTTACTCAGTGATCTGCCAAGACCCATTTACTACAGAATATTCAATCCCTACTGTATTAGATACATTGCTACTTTCTCATTCAGCACAATCTTCACGTCAACAGAGTGGACAGGTCACTACCTCCCACAAAAGCAACACACTTCTCTATTGCTATGCTTGGTTAGGATTATTACTATTTCTATCTGCCTCAATCTGTACATGTGCAGATCTGTACATATGTTTTAACACAATAGTTGCAGAGTCCCAGTGCAACTTCACTAACTTAATTATACACTATGGGTGACAAGTCACTTTCCCTATCAAGACCAGCTCACTCTTCTTCTCTGATCTGACCACTCTCATTGACTTACAGATTTTCCTATATTGAGCTTATAGAATAGAAAATAGTGTACACAGGCAAAATTTAGGATGGATTGTGCTGGGGCCCTCCGCGATGAGCCGAGGTAGCTGTTAAAACCAGTGCAAAATCGGTTTAGCGATCCTGGCATGTGGTGGACTATTAACTACAATTGTGCTATGTTGTATTTATCAGTCACCTCAGGTTGATGTTCCTCTTCTTGAGGTCACATTTAGGATCTTAATGTACAATAAACCAACACAGAAGTAACTGAAGAACAAACACAAATCCAGTTAGAGGAATATTTTCCTGTCGAGAGGTTATTATAACATATCAATTAAACTCTTATTTCTGGACAGATCACTTAAATATCCACCTTCTGAAATGTTTATACATCTCCTCTTACTTTTGACCTTCAGTTGCTGAATAGCTTTATAAAGCGATGCTGGGGGTGCCGTTCTGAGGATACGCTTCATGTCTGGTGTGTGGAGCCCGTTACTAATAAAAATGATCTAGGCTGTGAGTAATGTGCGGCTTAGATTCACATGCCTCAGTTTGCTAAACAAGTGTGAAGTACAATTTAAAAATCCAGCAATGATAAAGCTGATCTGTCAGAATAATAGGTTCGGCTATATTTAGAGGGTTTCACTTTTATGCCGAGACCTTGATTGCTTTATTTCCATGTCTGAGACTAATTCTAAGGAGAAGGAAATTCTGGAGAAAAATTAGAATTGCAGACATTTTTTTTCAGTGGAATAAAGTTCTTTGTTGTCTCATGTTATAAATCAGTTTGCTTATTAGGCAGGATATTTAAAGTTTTGACTGTATTTTATGGTTCTCTTGCTTTTTAACAAAATTTTCTAAATCAATAATAAAGGGGATTTTAAGTAACTGTAAACAAACATGAAACTCCTTAGTTCTCCTCTGTCACCCATGATTACTTCCCCCTCTTTTTTCACCTTAAATTCACCCGGAATTCAATCTGCTAGAAAAAGACAGGAATTTTATGAGGTGTCCAATTTACGGACGATCTAAGGAAAGGGAAAGGGTAGGCGTGAGTCACGGCAGCTAGTACTAACTAAAGGTAGTGTGAAATACATGACCCGGATGCACCAAAGACAGTTTATTTGAAAGTGAAAGATTACAGGTCACATTATTCTTACACACTATTACAGCATACATCTACCGATTTTTGCAATGTTATAAGATGGTACGTGAATTCAACTGGGGTTTAAGCATTAAGACAAACCCATGGTTCCACTGCCTGGTCCTACAATTCCGATCTGCATCTACAAGAAGTTTCGGTGGGGGTATTGGGACTTGCATCAGCCAAGTAGTGGCCTCTAGGCTGGGACCATCACTCCCGACTTTTCCAGGGAACTCACTTCCTTTGTGGGTCTCCTAGTCAGAAAGGGCCAGGCATTGGATAAAGTGAGTCATTTGCCCCCTAGGTTTGGGGGGGGGATGGCCTCAAAAGTGAAAGTGTGACCAGTAATTGGTAGTTGCAAATGGTTGGCTGTGTGCCTTTTCCCTTACCCCAACCCCCTGTAAAATAAAGCGTATCAGGGCATACACAATCGTTCCCAACAATCCTCCCAATGGCATTGGCCATCATCAAGTCATTCAAGGTGTTGCACTTACTGAACTAGTAAAGTTTAGCTTATAAAGCTCTAAGCTAACCGTGCTTGAAGTCAATACAATCTACATTGGCGAGGAGAGGAGGGTCCTGATTTTGTGGAATGCAGTGACTTGTCAACTCAGATCTGGCATCTGTCGGAAGATGTGTGACATAAAATGGCACCATATATGGAATGGGTACATGATAACAGGCTTTACAGTGGGTTGGGGTAAGGGAAAAAGAGCACACAGCCAACCAGTTGTAACTACCAATTACTGTGTCACTCTTTCACTTTTGAGGCCATGCACCCAACCAAAACCTGAGGGGGCCAAATGACTCACGTTATCCAATGCCTGGCCTCTTTTGCATGGAGACAACAAAGGAAGTGAAGTTCCCTGGAAAACGGGAGTGATGTCCCAAGCCTAGGAGGCCACTACTTGGCTGATGCGAGTCCAATAACCCCCCCACCGAAACTTCTGGTAGGATGCAGGATCGGAATATCTAGTGACACAGGAAGTGGGAACCATGGGTTTTTCTTATTGATGTAAAACCCCTTTTGAATTCACAGTACCATCTTATAAAAACATTGCAGGAATCGGTAGTGTAGCTGTAATATTGTGTAAGAAATATGTGACCTGTAATCTCCACATTTTCCATAAACTGTCTTTGGTGCATTCTGTCTATGTAGTTCCCACTACTTTAGCTAGACCTAGCTGCCGTGACTCACTCCTACCCTTTCCCTTTCCTTAGATCGTCCATGTAATTGGAGACAACAAAGGAAGTGAAGTTCCCTGGAAAACGGGAGTGATGTCCCAAGCCTAGGAGGCCACTACTTGGCTGATGCAAGTCCAATAACCCCCCCACCGAAACTTCTGGTAGGATGCAGGATCGGAATATGTAGTGACGCAGGAAGTGGGAACCATGGGTTTTTCTTAATGATTTAAAACCCCATTTGAATTCACAGTACCATCTTATAAAAACATTGCAAAAATCGGTAGTGTAGCTGTAATATTGTGTAAGAAATATGTGACCTGTAATCTTCACATTTTCCATAAACTGTCTTTGGTGCATCCTGTCTATGTAGTTCACACTACTTTAGTTAGACCTAGCTGCCGTGACTCACTCCTACCCTTTCCCTTTCCTTAGATCGTCCATGTAATTGGACACCTCAGTAAAATTCTGTCTTATTTCTAGCAAGATTGAATTCAGGGTGAATTTAAAGTGAAAAAAGGGGGAAGTAAAAGGGGTGACAAGAGTGAAGAAATAAGGAGTTTCATGATTTTTTACAGTTACTTGAAATACCTTTATTATTGATTTAGAAAATTTTGTTAAAAAGTGAAGAGACCATAAAATACAGTCAAAACTTTAAATATCCACCTGGCCATCATAAGCAAACTGATTTATAAAAATGAGACAAAACAAAGAACATTATATTCCACTTGAAAAAAAAAATGATCTGCAATTCTAATTTTTCTCAGAAATTTCCTTCTCCTAGATTAGTCTCAGGACTGGAAATTAAAGCAAATCAAGGTCTCGCATAAAAGGAAACCCTCTAAATATAGCCGAACCTATTATTCTGACAGATCAGCTTTATCATTGCTGGATTTTTTAAATTGTACTTCACACTTGTTTAGAAAACTGAGCATGTGGAATACTAAGCAGCACATTATCACGAGCCGGTAGATCATTTTTATTAGTAACGGGCTACCACACCAACATGAAGCGTAATCCTCAGAAACGCCTGCATCGGCTTTATAAAGCTATTCAGCAACTGAAGGTCAAAAGTAAGAGGAGATGTATAAACATTTCAGAAGGTGGATATTATAAGGGAATCTGTCCAGAAAATAAGAGTTCAATTCATATGTTATAATTAACCTCTCGACAAGGTAAATATTCCTCTACTGGATTTGGTTTGTTCTTCAGTTACTTCTGTGAGTGTTTATTGTACAGTAAGACTACTAAATGTGACTCAGAAAGATGGAATCATCAACCTTGAGGGATGACATGAGTAATACAACATAGCACATTGTAGTTAATAGTCCACCACATGCCAGGATCGATAAACCGATTTTGCACTGGTTACAGCTACACATCGGCTCATCGCGAGAGGGCCCCAGCCACAATCCATCCTAAATTTGCCTGTGTACACTATTTTCTATGTGCTATAAGCTGCATAGATGGATTTAGGTGATAACTCAGGGAACAATTCAGAAAACTATACAATGGTGAACTTTGAAGGGAGACTGCAAACAAAGGTGTAAATAAGCACATATGCCACGAAGTCACCAAAAAATACAGAAAAAGGCAACCAAAAAGTTTGATACATATGACACATCTTTCTAAAACTGAACTTCTTGACTTTGTATCATCTACTACCTGAACAAACCCAGAACTCTCCATTTTCAACTGTGGTATCTTTTTAGCCCCCTAGGCGACAGGCCCTCTGTCTTGGGGTTGAGCGGGACCCCTGATCTATCCTTTGCACCATGTATACAATGACTTGCAAAATCTTGCCACATGCAGCTCAAAAATATTTAAGAATCTGCCTGTTTCTTACTATGGACATCTTAAAAACCTTATTTGTCACACTGATTCAAACTCAGCTGACTACTGTTGACCTTCCACTTATTAAACTCTCTGCAATCTATTATAAAAGCAGAAGCCAGACTTGTTTTTTAGCTCAGACAATCTGCAGGCAGCATGTTATAGAGCACGAGGAGCTGAGCAGATTGTATATAGTGTCCTATCTGCAGGCAGCATGTAATAGAGCTGGAGGAGCTGATCAGATTGTACATTGTGTCCTATCTGCAGGAATCATGTTATAGAGCACGAGGAGCTGAGCAGATTGTACATAGTGTCCTATCTGCAGGTAGCATGTTTTAGAGCAGGAGGGGCTGAGCAGATTGTACATAGTGTCCTATCTGCAGGCAGCATGTTATAGAGCACCACAGCCCACATGAAGCGTAATCCCCTCATGCAAACGCCAGCATCGGCTTTATCAAGCTATCACAACGAAGGTCAAAGTACGAGAGATTTATAACATTTCAAAGGTGGATAGGATATGGGAATCTGTCCAGAAAATACCAGTTTGTAATTTATATGTTTTATAATTAACCTCTCGACAAAGTCAATATTCCTCTACCTTAGGAGTGTGTTTGTTTCTTCAGTACTATCTGTGATTTGTTTATTGTACATAAGACTACTAAATGTGACAATCAAGAGAAAGAATGGACCCATCACCATCTGAGGGATGACATGACGTAATACAACATAGCACAATGTAGTTAATAGTCCACCACCTGCCAGGTATCGATAACCGAGTTTTTCAACTGGTTCTTACGACAGCTGCATACAGATCGGTGCGCTCATCGGAGAGTGCCCCAGCCACAACCATCCTAAATTATGCCTGCTAGTACCTTTTTCTATGTGCTATACAGCTGCAATAGAATGGCTTCGCATTTCTCAGGCATCAACAGGGATTGCTGTTTAAAAGGCCCGCTCCCCAACATAAATAACAACAATTTTTTATCCCTTGGTCTGTTGAAAAAAAACAGCCACACTATCACACAGATATCGACCGGGAGGGAAAGGGTTCCCACCCCTACCCCACGCTTCTGCTTCTACGGGCAAGGAAGTAAGGGTCCTCCTGCTTCTTTTCTGCTGGTCAGAGATATTCGAGTGAACAAAGTCTCGCCAAAGTCCGACAAATCAGCTATACGGGGAATTTTAGGCTTGTGCCTTGGGGACAGCACAAGATTTGACCCCAAAATTGCCAATTTTTTGAGACTTCTAAACAAGTTACAACTGTCATATACTGATTTAGGGTGATAACTCACGGACAAATTCAGAAACTCAACAATGGGCTAAACTTTGAAGGGAGAGTTGCACAAGAAGGTGTGGCAAAATATAGCTACATTCCCATGACGTCCCCCAAAAAAATACAAGAAAAGCAACACAAAGGTTTGATAACTATGACACATTGTCTCACAATGACCTTGCTTGACTGTGTAATCACTATCTAACCTGAACAAACCACAGAACTCTCCATTGTGTTCAACCGTGGTATCTTTTACCCTCTGGCGACAGGCGCCCTCTGTCTTGGGGAGATGACGGGAACACCCTGAATCTATCCTTTGCATCATGAATATACAATGAACTTGCAAAGGCGTTGCCGACCTGAGCTCGATAACAATTTAAAAATCTGCCTGTTTCTACTATGATCGTAAAAACCTTATTTGTCACACTGATTCAAACTCAGCTGACTACTGTTGACCTTCCACTTATTAAACTCTCTGCAATCTATTATAAAAGCAGAAGCCAGACTTGTTTTTTAGCTCAGACACTACACGGATGTCTCCAGTCTGTGTCTGTCTTCTTCCGAATACAGTTTAAACTATTCACCCTCATCCACAAAGCTCTGCACAGAGCTGCGCCTCTTAATCTCTCCTCCCTCATCTTAGTCTATCACTCTATATTTGTCAGTTGTAAAACTGTCTAAAACCCCTGATAAATGTGTTGCAAGGCATCTATTGATGTGGTCATTAACATCACAATGTTGTGTTTCTGGCTCTCTGTATGGGTGGCTCTCACGTGATCCCTGCCCTTTGCTGTGATTGGCCAATGTATTTCTAAAGTATATTTAGTAACTTTTCTGTGTAGACTGGAAAAGTTCACATGAGCCATGTCATTATGGATTGGAGGGGTTATTGACACATGCTGTATTGTGGTAAGGGGACCTTATGAGGTAGGATGAGGAACACTCCTTGTAAGAACTTAAAGTCTGCTGTTAATTACTTCCCATTTTTGCAGCAAAAAGCCTCCAAGCAAACAAAAAATGTAAAAATATTATCCTCTTAGGCCTTAATTTCGGCAGGTGCTAGATTTCCACCATTGTGTAGGGCTGTCACACAGAATTGGTGAACGCTATTTGAATGTATAATGATGATGATAAATGCTCTTTTGATTACACCTTAATCAGATGCGTGATGAGCGAGGACTGAAAAAATGTGCTACTTCTATTTTCCAGTGATTTTGCCCCAATTGGAGCAAGGAAATGAAAATAAATAGGCTCTCAGAGCAAATTAATGAACATAAATACTTACTAGGTTTGCAATAATGTAATGATAGCCTTTCACATGTTTCCCAACACTCACAATCTGCAATGAGAAAAGACATAATATTTTAGACATACACTCAGTAATGCAATTAACGGCAGATAATAGCCATACAATGTTATAATAACAGGGGAATAATAATGTAGCATAAAACCATTCCAAAAAAAGGAATCTATAGTGCATAAATGTGAAATTGATGGAGGCAAACATTTGTTTCTCCTTACAAAGTCTATCTGCAAACCGGTTTTCAAAGGGCTCAAGAAATGGACTACCATGGACCCTCCGAAGAGCAGTGTCCAAGACGCAAAGACTGGCAGGAATAT
The DNA here is from genome assembly GCA_019512145.1 of Engystomops pustulosus. NCBI lineage: Eukaryota > Metazoa > Chordata > Amphibia > Anura > Leptodactylidae > Engystomops > Engystomops pustulosus. The sequence continues at coordinate 9,355,112 of CM033642.1, read as the reverse complement.
GACTTTATCTGTATTTTTGCGGCTTGGGTAGTCGGCTCACACAAGGGCAGCAGAAACTTTGGCTATGTGTGTGAACCCATTGAAATACATGAGGATGTGTGCTATGTATTGAAACAATTGCCAAAATGCACACTCATGTGTATGTAACCGAAGTCTTCAAGACTGCTGCAAAACGATAAATATACCACCAAAGTAATATAAATCATAGCATCTAACATGCTTCATGATTCTGAGGACCAGTCCAGTCCTCAGTCCAGTTAGTCGCCAATGGTAGCTCTAACTTGTGTATGAGTGGTGGCCAGGCATAAGTGCTGATGTTCTATCTTCTTTAGTGGCCATCAAAAGTTGAGTAACGGACAATCGACCTATCGACCTTGTAATAGCAGTTTCACACAACCAAATGAAGTTGACTCCATATACTCATAGCAGTATTAAAGGGAATCCACCATCAAAATCCAGGCACCATGACTGTGGTAATCTTCTTATGTTTGTTATCCATTGTCTTCTTCCTTCAAAAATCAACTGGATTTATGAAAAGTGTCCCTGGTTTATCATGCTTGATTTTGATGGTAGATTTCCTTTAACTTTCAGTGGGAGCTAAAACTTCTGTTCACAACTGGAGGATATAGCCAACTACTTTTGACCTCTTTCCCAGTGATCATAAGGCACTGAACAGCTCATCGGTGCAGGGCTTGGTGTAGGCCCCAATAGATCAACTATCCATAGCCTATCCTGAGGAAAGGCAATCAATAGTTATTCCTAGCCAACACCTTAGAGGCCTCCATGAGATACAGACAGGTTTAATGAGGTAACATAAATATTCTCCACTCAAATCAATGCTTCAACCACAGAATATCTCCATGTAATACAGTATCACATCTAGAACACAACAATTTTGTTTCTGTAAGATTTGTAAGGAATGTGAAAGAAAATCCAATGTCTCTGCATGAAATCCAAGTCACACTGAGATAGAGTTAAGCCCCCTGAAAGCTATATTGGAAGCTCTATTACAGCTTAGTACAAAGCAGATAAATAATGCACCTCTATCCATCGTGTTTTAATGTTTTTAGCATGTGTATTATGGCATCAATGCTATTGTCTGCTGTGTGGTTCTATGGGCCCTAGTGTATATTTCTATGGTAATATCTAATCCAATATTTTAATCACCGGAGGCGACAGGGCTTCTTTACTATGAGAACTGTCAATCTGTGGAATAGCCTGCCTCAGGCGCTGGTCACAGCAGTGGCAGCGGAGAGCTTCAAGAAGGGTCTAGATGCCTTTTTACACCTAAATAACATTGATTGTTATGCTATATAGAATTGTTTCCCCTAAATCCCCTCCTCATCCAATCCCTTCCCTTCCTTGGTTGAACTTGATGGACAAATGTCTTTTTTCAACTGTATAAACTATGAAACTATGAATATTTGTTTAATTTAAAAGAATCAAATGTGTCCTGTTAAAGCTTACAGAGTAACTAAACCTTTTTTTTATTTCAAAATTTGATAGAGCATGTGATGATAGTACATTTTGTAATACACTTCAGGAAAACAACTTCTATTGGCTTTGTTTCTGCTCTTTCTCCTGTAGTGAGCAGTTTATCTGAAAGCTTTCTGAGGCTCGTCCACTTCAGATAGATAAGGAGGCTAATGAGGAACTCTTTCCAGATACAGGACAGAAAGCTGATTTATACAAATTGCTTGAATACGGAAGAAAGGCAGAGGGAAAAGAAGGACACAACAACAGATTTCTGTAAGTATATTACATTGTTTAGAAATATATAACATTTTGTTGAGAGTTTAGTTTCACTTTAAAAGTTGGTTTTTGGATGTAGAAGGACTTGCAGGATTTCTCTATAATCAGTAGACACTGCATACAAGCTTTCTCTCTGGTTGAGCTAGGGTAGCAGGACACAAAAGGTATCTAAATGAATGAGTGGAGAAGAAAGTTTTTTCACAGGCTTTTACTGCTAGTCTTGGAATCTTTTGTAATCTTTTATAAAACTAAGAGATTTATACTAGCAAACTATGAGCTCAGCATATCCTCCTCTTCCCTGTACCCATATGGGGAACATATCACACCTGACAAAGACACTTTACCAAAAAATTTGGAACCAAATAATAAAAGGGATGGTTTTTCACCAAAAGTCTGCAATCTTCTAACCTATTGCAGTGCTCCCACAGGGAAGATTAAATATTACATGATGTCCATTCAAAATGTGAATATTGTGAATAACCTTCCCAGAGATAGATGCTTGGAGCTTCCTCAGAACTCAGAATACTTAGTTTTTTTCGTTTGAACTAGAATACCTTAAGTTTTATTTGATGGCTAAATTAATATTTGTGTTCCTCATCCCTGGCTTCAGAATACTAATCATACATTTCCTATTATAGGCCCCATGCTGCACGCTGTGACGGCTGATTAATTGACACACACAGCACTTGCTTGGTTGCATCTATCTTCACAGCAGATAACAAAAAAATAAATAAAACAATTTGAGAGATAAAAATCAGCAAAAAAAGCAATCTTAAATGGGTAATAAAACCTCTTACACGTCTGTAAGTCTTTCTTGAAGAAATCTTGGAATAAGAGCACCAGCTCCTTCATCTTTTGCAGGCAGCTAAAATCAAGAGCTACTAAATATTACAGAGATTGGCTTCATTTTACTAGGTTTTTAGAGTATATAGAACAGTTAAAGGGATATATTTTTAGAGAATTTTTTAAACATAAACCTGGAGCAGACAAAAAATTAGCATAATGGCTACAGGACCTCAAGTGTGAAAATAGCAGGTTCTGGACCCTGTCAGATCAGCAGTCATGACACATCCAGGAATGACAGGTGACTGCTAAGCCCAGCGAATGAATGTGATGGATGTGTCATTCATCATCACTTCCAGTTCGACGAAGAATGATAGCCCCAAGAACCGAACATTGCAGCACCATAACAGGAGGTCCTTTATCTAGTTAGTGAGGCTCTCAGAGCTATTTACTCCTTGTCAAGCGGGAACTTTTGGTGCTGGTAGTGTCCATCTTCTGAGTTATGGAAGCCACCTATGAGTGACAGCCTGGAAAACTGTCTTTTAGAGGTCTTCAGGACTTCAATGGCACATTTTCATGTTTTGGTAAGACACCTCAACCAAAAAAATATAGTACCAAAGAGTTCTATTGGAGACTTTTTATGAGCAATTTTTAAGAACTTTATAAAAGCTTAGCACAACATGAAGATGAGCATGAAGTCATTTTTAGCTCAGGTATTACAGAGGAAATCTTAAAGGAACATTAAAATCCCCGTCTTTGTCAGACTGATGGGTGTGGTCCTTCAAACGCAAACGGTCTAGTAAAAATCATAAAGAAAACTCTACCAGTTTTAGCTGAACAACAGAAGAAAAGTAGGGCTTAGACTAGGGGTGGGCAAAAAGTTTCTTGCATTATACTGTAAGCAGAACATTGGGAAAGGAGTGGGTCATAGATAGTCTTTACATTTTTTTGATTGCGAAAAGGCTAAGAGTAGACGGGAAAAAGGATTATCCTACATTAATGAGGTATTCCAATCTGGGCATTCACATTTAATTTAATGCATCTAAATTGCATGTTATTTTTTTTTTTTTAAATACATCTGTGTGAAGATAATTACCCATAAATGTAGCCATGTTGTCCCTGGATACGACCACCCTTGCACTCTGGCAGTGGTGGCCATGTATGCGCTATTGAGTTACACAACCACCTGAATTCTGGACGGCTGTAGGACATGCAGTAACTCCCAGACATTTCTTAGGCAAAAGCTATTTATTTCTTTGTGCCCAAGTGAAGTATCGATGGACAGTTATCTAATTTCAATTTTATTTAAAGAATTTATTATTCTTTTCCAACAATACAAGAGGAAATAAAAAGAAAATGATCAATTATATACATAAATGTAAACACATTTCATAAACAAGAAAAAAAAAGTTATCTCGTTCTAAGGGACAACATGGCTACATTTATGGGACATTATCTTTACACAGGAACATTTTTTAAAGTAATATCCAATTGGCAACATGGCATATGAAGTAAATTAAATGTGAATTTGCAGTTTAGAATACCGCTTTAAGGAGAGGCTCATAGGTGGCCATAGAGACTTACAGTACATTCATGCCACAGCCTCAATTTTGGTTGGCTACTTCTATGAAACCTTAAATGTTTATTAACTTTTCACCAGACTTTGCATAAATCAATAGCACAACACAAAACACATTGCAATACATTTTCCTCCACTTTCTTTGGCTCCTATCATCCTTCCTGTTTTTTCCCTGATAATCTCTGAAATCTCTGCTGAAATCCATCTTGCTAGCAAGAGAGACAGAGGCTCAATGAGTTTTCAGATTGCTGCGATACCCACCAGCATAGAACAGATTGCAAACTCAGAAAAGAGTGAAAAATGATGATTACAAGTCATATAATGGTGGAGCACATTTACTTAACCGTCCCTGAGCGATCCCCGAGGTGCGTTCCCCGACGAGGATGAATTCCGGTGTGATTCACTAAGATTGTGCGCCCGATATCCTGCATGTGTCGCTTCCCCGCTCAGGTCCGTCGGAGTTCACCATCTTCTTCCCGGTGCATGTAAGTGCTTGGTGTTGTGACACAATTTGAAAGTTAAATCCCATGCAGTCGGGTTGTCCGACGGCCACAAGCCCCGATTTGTGTCGCACGAAAGTCGGTGCGATTGCACCAAAATCCGATCATGTGCACCAAAAACCCCTGTTAAATGCGGCGCAAAACGGAAATAGTCAGGAAACCCGATGCAAATGTGGTGTGCGGACCCTTAGTAAGTGTGCCACAATGGGGGTCATTTACTAAGGGCCCGATTCGCATTTTCCTGACATGCTACCCGAATATTTCCGATTTGCGCCGATTTACATGTATTGCCCCGGGATTTTGGTGCACGCGATCGGATTGTGGCGCATCGGCGCTGGCATGCACGCAACGGAAATCGGGGGGTGTGGCCGAACGAAAACCCGGCGAATTCGAAAAAACCGCCGCATTTAAAAAAAAAATGTGTCGCGAGACTCGCGCTTACCTTCACCAGGTAAGGTCAGTGAACTTGAGTGCATTTCGGTGGGCCTCGGGGAACTTCAGCGCAGCAGCGCCACCTGGTGGACGTCGGAGGAACTACCTTAGTGAATCCCGGCCGGACCCAAATCCACCGCAGAGAACGCGCCGCTGGATCGCGAATGGACCGGGTAAGTAAATCTGCCCCATTGTGTTAATACGGGCAGATTTATCAAGCAGTCTGAAAGTCAGAATATTTCTAGTTGCCCATGGAAACCAATCACAGCTCCCCTTTAAAATAATCATGAGCACTGGTAAAATGAAAGCTGAGCTGTGATTGGTTGCCATGGGCAACTGGAAATATTCAGACTTTCAGACTGATTGATAAATCTGCCCCAGGGTTCTATTTTCTTTCCATCTCTCCCAGTTTTAGCTGAACAACAGAAGAAAGTAGGGCTTAGAATAAGCGTGGGCAAAGAGTTTCTTGCATCCTACTGTAAGCATACTGTAAGGAGTGGGTCTTAGATCGTCTCTATATTTTTTTCATTGCAAAAAGACTAAGGCCCCTTCCACACTAGCGTTGCATTTCCCGTCAGGGTGCAATGCGTGAAAAACTGACGTTTTTGGCTGCGTTTTTGTTCCATTTTTCCTTGTAGTCACTAGCGGTTTTGCGTTTTTCACGCGCGTGTTGTTCGCGTTTTTTTGCGTTTTCGGTGCGTTTTTCACGTGCGTTTTTTAAGTCAATGGGAGCATTTTTCAAAGGGACCCTAGTTTGGGAATAAAATGTGTTATTTCATTGAAAAAGAATGTCTTCTGATAAGTTAGCAGATGTATGCAAACATCTGCAATCTATTCTTCACTGTTCCGCGCGTATATTATCTCCCGACAAGTTAGCAGATGTGAAGAACAGTGAGGAAGAGAATAAAAACAGTGAACACATCTACAATGGAACTATGGAAACATCTACAATGTGTTCTTCACACATATATATTGTTCTTCACATACTATTTTGTTCGCACCGTTCCGCGCGTATCTCCCGACAAGTAAGCAGATGTGCCGAACATCTGTAATCTATTCTTCACTGTGTTCTTCATTGTATTTTTCACTTAAATGATCCTGTGTTCACTGTTTTTATTCTATTCTTCACTGTTCTTCACTGTGTTTTTTAAATTAAATGCTCGATCTCGAGCAGGGGAATTATTCATGTCACCTAGCAACCCATCCATTTAAAACGCATTGCACTCGCATTGCACTTGCAATGTACAACACAAAAACACTTTGGGGCACATTCACTTAATAATGCCGATAATGCACTGTGCCACGATTCACTAAGACCTGCATGTGTCACTTCCCCGCTCAGGTACGCCGGAGTTCACCTTCTTCTTCCTAGTGCATGTAAGTCTGAATAAGTTGGATCGTCCGACGGCACCGCCCCCCGATTTGTGTTGCATGAAATCCCCAGTTAAATACCTGTCCCAGCGGTGCAAATCCCGAAAACGACGGAAAAATCGACGAAAGTGTGGCCACAGAGTAAATAAGCCCCATCGTAATATAGCTTCATCCACTTTCTTTGCCTATTATCATCCTCCCTGCTTCCCTCCTAATCTCTGAAATCTCTGCTGAAACCCATTTTGCTAGCAAGAGAGACAGAGGCTCATTGAGTTTTCACATTGCTTAGACTATTGAGAGGGGAATTGGATTAGTGAGTCACAAAAGCTGGGTTTCCACCCAAGGTTGACTCCAGGTTTCAGTAGGTCCCTGGGCGACAGAGCCTCAGTAGGCCCCTTTGCAGTTAACTCACTTGGCACATTAAAAATTCAGAAACTAAAACAGTCTCCTGTTCCCTAAAATATTCCCTAGTTTATAATCCCAAGTCATATAATGGGGCACATTTACTTACCCGTCCCTGCGCGATCCCTTAGGTGCGTTCCCCGACAAGGATGAAGTCTGGCGCGATACACTAAGATCGTGCGCCCGATATCCTGCATGTGTCGCTTCCCCGCTCAGGTCCGCCGGAGTTCACCTTCTTCTTCCTGGTGCATGTAAGTGCTTCATCTTATGACACAATTTGAAAGTTAAATCCCGCGCAGTCGGGTTATCCGACTGCCACGCCCCCCCAATTTGTGTCTCATGAAAGTCAATTGAACCAAAATCTGATTGTGTGCGCCAAAAACACCATTTAAATGCGGCACTAAATGGAAAAAGTCAGGAAACCCAATGAAAATGCAGTCCACGGACCCTTAGTAAATGTGCCCCGATGTGTTATATACTTATACTTATGAACACATGCGGAATTACTGATTTATGCAAGTTTTTTCAAAGGCTACATATTTTTTAATGGTAGTCTATGCAAAATTGTGCCAAACATGGAAACTTGCGGAATATTTACGGAGCACGTTTTAAATGTCTCTATTTAGGGGGAAATAAATATTAGTAAATATATATTCCTGCTCATAATTTTCACAGAGGTTAAAGTTATAATTAGAAAAGTAGAAGTTCTGGAATTGTATTATAAAGGTGCATGGCTGTGTCCTTCCAGGTTTATCACCCTAATCCCAGGTCATTTTGTCTTTATGGTCCCAGTCTCTATGGCATCATTTCTTTTCAATGACCCTTAGCTTTTTCATCACCCATTCATCCATCTCAATATCTTGGTAGGACTGCAGGTAATTTACTCAGTGTGTCAGATGTTTATGTTACCAGGTCCACGGCACTAAATCAAAGTCAAGTGTGGCAATTATGACAAGTCCTAGGAGGCTCACAAAGCCGTAACAAGCACACTGTGCACTAGGAGATATTACCTTAAAATGAAACTGAAGTGCTTACCACCTATAAAAATGTCACCTCCGTCCCACTTCCATCTAACATCTCTATGATACATTAGCTGCCACAATTCTTAATATTACTTAATATCGTCAGGGCTTCTTGAGACAGATGCATCGAGAAAACTTTCATAGCACTTGGTGAGAGCAACAATTAGGTGACATTGTTGTTAAAGGGACAAAGCAAAACATATATAGTGGGAAGTTTCATTTTCTCAAGACCTCCTTGCAGATGGCTCCAAAATAGTTCATGTAGCAAAAGAGCTGTGGGCCTTTATTGTGCCACTGTGTGCCGCCTGCCATTACAAGTGTCTGTGCCGATGCAATGGTCTGGGTCCATGGCTAGACTAGAAGTGTCAGTGGTCATGTGACCCCTGAGGTCTTCCTGCACCATGTCTGCACCATGGTGCAGGAATTTATACCCCTATTCCTTCCAAAAAGTATTATTGGAATATAGGTACTGTATATAGATTTTCATTTAATTTTAACTAAATTTAACTAAACAAACAACTAAATAGTGTTATATTCAATCATTTAGGCCTGGTGTAGAATTGTGCTAATGGCTGCGTCGAAACAGGTGCAGGCTATAGCTTAGGGCGGCTCCAGGTTTCAGTAGGCCCCTGGGTGACAGAGCCTCAGTGGGCCCCTTTGCAGTGAACTTCTGTGGCAGCATTAAAAAATCAGAAAGAATACAGTCTTCTGTTCCATTAAATATTCCATAGTTTATCATCCCAAACAGCCCCCTCATGGTTATTTTACGTACAGCCCCCTCATGGTTATTTTATATGAAGCCTCCTAATGGTTATTTTATGTACAGCTCCCTTATGGTTATTTTATATAAAGCCCCCTTCAACCCCTATGGATTCATAAGATACAGCCCCCCTCACCCCTATAGATTCCTTATATACACCCTTATGTGGGTCTCCCTAGCAGTCTGGGTATACCCAGTGCTGACGTCGATCCTGCTACAGGAAATGCACAGGCACAGTTCAGTGGCCCACTCTGCCACTTGGCACATCCCTTTTACAACCCCCCAACGCCCTCTATTTTAGGGATGGTACACCAGTCTTCAGACATACAAACCTAATAGATCTGCACAAGTATTTTAGATACAGTGTTGTCTTTCTTGGACAAAATTTACTAATGTTTCCTTATTGACACCCGGATTAAAATCTTTTTTAAAAAGAAGCAGCCAACAATTATCTAAAAGAAAGGCATATCAGGGTTAAGCATTTTCACCTCTACAAAGCACTGGTGGTTTGATTTCCTTTAAAGTAGCTTTAACCCTTCAATAAATCTTTCTGCAGTGTTTTTCAAAAAGTCTCATAAAAAGTTGCATCAAATATCATCAAGTTATCATATTTCATTAATACACAGTGGGTCTCTATTAAAAATTTTCATTACAATCTGTGCATGGGACTTTGTCTCATGATGGATCCATCGCAGCATGAATTCCGTATTTCTCCTCATAAAACAGAACATTAAAAAAAATTATTCCAAGCCCAGGTGTGAAATTAGTCTGAAGAAGATTGGTGAACCCGATCCACATCATGCCGAACCTGAGCAGCCGGCAAAAAACACACTGTTCGGTATGCATGGCCTTAGTGACAGATTGTCCTGTCTGTTCCCCTAATAATGGAATCTCCCACTACCAGCACCTGTCTGACCTTGCCTGTGCTCCCATTACCCTTCTTACTGGGGCAGACAGTCCCCTGGTTGCTAGAGGCCACGTCTTGGGGTGCACCAGATCAGGACTAGACAGGATGAACACTGTGTAGCAGTGCCACCTATGAAGTCCACTGTACTAACGGGGAATACAAGAGAAAATATAGAGAAAAAAAAAGAATTCACAGAAAACGTGTACCACAAGAAAACACATTGTAAGTTCCACTTTTGACACTGCACGCACTTAGGATCAATGCACGCTCACTTTTCTGATTGCTATTAAATAGGTTAGATGCCAAAGCCGCTGTTTTCACTGAAACAAAGATCTGGCTGCAAAACCACCAGACAAACTGACCACAGAAGTATAGGAAGGCTGATAATTAGATAGCCCCACCCGGCTATTAATTAGGCAGCACCTTTGCTATCCTGTCTAGATAAGTAAAGGTGAATGTCTCCAACAATGGAGACGTAACCAACAACGTACCCCCCAAACTGTACAGATTATGCACGTAGATACCTTCAAAACCCTGGGTCGGGCTGATTGACTTGACCTGGTTGTCCGAGCGTTTTTATTCAATGCTGATTTTTTAACACATATTTGTCACGTTGTGAATACGTTTGTCCCCTACTAAAGAACACTGACTTACAGACCCCTAGTTACAAATGGATCTCTGGATATTGGTAATTTATTAGTCCTAGGCTATAATAAACAGCTGTAACAGTTCTCAAAGGTTTCTGCAATGAAGCTTTATTGTTAATTCTGGTTCTTATGACAACCCAACATTTTTAAAATCCAATTGTCACAGAGAAAAAAAAAATTATCTGGGGTTACAATTATAAACTATACAGTTCCGACTTACATACAAATTCAACTTAAGAACAAACCTACAGAATCTTGACTGTACTAGGACTCATGGTGGAGGATGCGTGAGTGTGAACATAGGGATATTTACTGATCCCCTCATCAGGGGTATTCAGATGTGTCATTTGCCCTTTGGTTACCAGAATGAAAGGTTGTCCTCAGACTCGTAATTGAACCTGTACTTTATAGTGTACCACAAAAAAGCAAAATAAGATTGCATAACAGTTATTCCCACAAAATATGGTAAAAATATGGTAAAATACATCTGACAACATTATTTTCTTGGAGCATATCCTTTCTGTTCAGCTTAGCTCTGTTAAACTTTGATGATAGTATTAGGACAAAATACAGAACCTATGGTAGAAGGAATGGAACACAATGATTGTCAGATGTTTCCCAATTCATGCAGTGAATGGAATCGTCCTTGACTGCCACTAGATGGAGATCACTAACTGCACAAGTCCATGTATAACGAAAAGAACACAGCATAGAAATATATAAAAGGCGCGATAACAAAATGTATCTATTCATTCCCTGCTTTTATCCGCAGTAAAATCAGCACAGCTTTAGAAGCAGCGGCACATAGATAAAGCAGGGAGTGTCCCATAAATTTTACACAGTACAGAGATTTAGATTCTACCCATTGGAGGATTTTGAAGCATTTGCATGTTTTTTATGCAATAAAAATATCAATTCTTTCCTCTAATCTTAAGCAACCTTTAGGGAAAGATTTATCCGAGCCTCCCAGACACTCCAAAGACTGATGGATGAGAGAGATTAAAAGAAGATTCAAAATAAAGGAATTTATTTGACGGTCTTTGTTCAATTTAAAGAAAAAAAATCTAAAAAAAAAAAAAAAGTTAATATTCATACCTTATTGTTACTCTTTTACAGTGATGAGCATCTTAAAGGAGAGAACGAGACTTAATTTATGACCAACGTCTTTGTGCAAGCCCCATTTAAGTAGATTCCCGGAGGTCCATCCCCCAGGACCGCTGCTGTTCATGAGACCATCCCCGCCGGCGCCTACACTCGCTGTATTCTCCAGGTGAAACAGCCTGTGAATGCGCTGGAGAGGGTGAGTATCTTGCCAATGATGAGGGGGGTTCTGGGATCGATGTCATGAAGGTTGTTCTACTGGATGGAGGGAGCTGCAGTTTGGTTGACCATTATCCCTAATCCTTTGGAAATCACTTACCGGTTCTGTTCCATCGGTAAGGACACTGGACTGGACACTGCACACACAGGTGAATGAACCACCATACATACATACATACCTTAGTGTTTGGGATCCTATGTTCATACTACTGTATACTTGTAATATGTCTGACACAAGCAAAATTTTCATTGGCAATGAGATATTGAAGTGGAAATAAGGGAATGGCCCTCAACCTGTGGTGCTCCAGTTATCTAAAGACTGCGATTCCCAGCAGCTACTGACAAATAGCTGCTGGAAGAATTTAAAAAGACTGGAGAGCCTTGGGTTGAAGATCAGAGAAGTAGAATATGGTCTACAAGTAGAAGGTCTAAGCCACACAGTTTTAAGTTGCATATTGATAAAGACTGTAAATGTAAACCATACAGATGTGTCCACCCTTAAATTGGCCTTAAGTTGGGTTAAAGAAAATCGACCATCAAAATCCATCATGGTAAACCAGGGGCACTTAATCACAGATCCAAACACCGTGACTGTGGTAATCTTCTTATATTTGTTATCCTTAGCCTCCTTACTTTTAACTTTTCAACTTTTACAATTATTCTAATGAGCCTGCAGAGCTCTGGTGGGTGTTTTCAGAAGCCTACTGGTTGTTAGAATGAGCAGAGAAGGGCTCATTGTAACAGCCTGTACCGATGCACCACTGAGGGGCTCTGGAAATACCAACTAGAGCTCCTCAGACTCATTAGCATAAATATAGATGTTTATTTTAGAAGGAAGAGGATCATGGATAGCAAATATAAGGTTTCCACGATCATGGTGTCTGAATTTATAAGTAAGTGCAAACTGATTTTATTTATCAGGCCACAGTAACAGAACAAAGAATTCACAAGAATAAACAATGGGCAGATTTCATTTGGACTCAGTTCACAACATCACAAAATTTTCTGTTCATTCTCTTTCATTAATGAAGAGCATAATGGAGACTTAATATGAAAGGTGAATGTAAGATCTTCCAGTTCCACTTCGTTCCCATTGGATTACATGTTCAAAAGTAGAGATGAGCAGACCCAAACATTACAGGTTTGGGTCTGTGCTGAACATTGCTAGTGCAGGACCACAGACCCAAACTTTAGTGAGTAGTCAGCGTTTAGCTCCAGTGTTGATGCTCAACCGCCAACTGCAAGTGTAAACTGCTAAAATGTTGGAGGCAAAGCTGCCGGTGATGCCAATGACATCACAGGAGTGACGATCCTAAGGAAAAATTATGGGAAAGGGTGGAAAAGAAGGGCACAAATGGTGGTGTGAACTGAACCTTAATGATATTGTATCGAAAACAATGTTGTCTCGAAAATATGAGTTTGTTGCCTTGTGGTACACATATATCATAGGCAAAGTGTATGAACAATTCTATCTGAACACAATTAATCTGCATAATCATTCCCACAAAATTTCTTGAAAATAAATTTGTTCATGTCTTAGGAAAAATTTACATCATTCCATGAAATATTGACAACATACGTTACATTTACTGTAGACATTAACAGCTGCTCCCATTTCCTTAGAAGCCTACTGGATGTGAGAACAGACCCTAAAGGTTTTGTCTTATATTCATGGTCCCAACGAAAATAACATTCCATTGATGGTTTTAAGAGATGTTCAGCATGAAGGACATTTTCACTGGTAAAAACAAAACATAAATTACCCTAGAAACTGGAGTCCAGGGATAGGAGGGACAAATGTGTCCTTCTCTACCTTTGGTTCCCCATATCCTGAGATGAGGGGCATGACATGATCATTTTTGAAAAACATATTTTTCCAAAGTGGTGACCTCCATTTCAAATACCTTGAGAAAATTTAAGTGCAAAGAGGCCCTTAGCCACCAAGACTCAACAGTTATCTGTAAAAAGAAAAAAAAATTTGCCCAGAAATTGTCCAAAAACATTCACCATGTAATGACCGATGTAGCTTAGGACGAAAGATCGAAAGACAATTTCTACTCTTTCATAAGAACCACATTTCCATCAACGGTGAAGAACAGGCTAACAGTTTGCTTCTGGTCTAGAAATGGAGATTGTCTATATGTGATTGATCTTGGCGTGTTAGTTGTGATTTATGTAGACGGAGACAAATGAGGTAATTTACCAGAGTACTTGCTTCTATCTGCTGCCGTGTCATCCAAAGTTTGTAGCTAGGATCCGTCATTTAAATATAGTGAGTAATGTAGATGGTGAAGGACACGTCAAGTGCTCGAAAATACAACGTTGCATTCCAATCTATATGCAGAGATTTTATTGTTTTTTAAACAGTTGTAGAATTCTAGGTTCTTTATTAACCCTACTATTCTCATGTATGGTTCAAGTGAATTCATAAGAATCCTTGCTAGATCGGTCAGCCCAGCAATTTAAGGTGTAATCTATACCAAAAAAATTCTATTCTAAATTTGTAAATTTAAAATGAAACATTTATTGTTATAGATTTTGAGTTCCATCGTCTAATGTACTATCCTATAGAAGAGCTGTTTTTATCTCAATCTATTCTAATTTTCTGAAAAAACCTAACTCGGCTTATACTCAAGTCCATAGCAAAAAACTCTGTACTCACCTTTCAGATGCCCCCTGCAGGTCCTCTTCTGTATTGTGAAGCTCTGGCTTCGTCTTCGGGTTCCTGCGCGCTGCGTTGCACATTCCATAATGTCAGCCACCTGCCGACATCACAATGTGTAGGCCGCCATTGGCCCACACTGTGATGTTGGCAAGCGACTGACGTCATGGCATATGCAATGGCAGCTCGCAGGGAACTAGAGCCGGAGCTTCAGAAGACAGAAGAGGACCTTCGGGGGGCGTTGGAGTGGTTTTGATTTTTTTATAGGCTGGGCATACTCAGGGAATGCTGACTATATACTGGGGGAATGGGCTTGCTGGATTGCTCTATACTAGGGGGGCACGGGCTGGTAGGCTATATACTGGGGGCTTGCTGACTTTATACTGGGTGGAGTCTGTGAGCAATGCATCTCCCACCCTCGGCTTATACTGGAGTCAATAAATTTTCCCAGTTTTTTGTTTTAAAATTAGGTACCTCGGCTTATACCTCGGGTTGGCTTATACTCAAGTATATACGGTATTATTATGGGAATATCTCCCCTAATAGATATTTGTAAATTGTGTTTTTTTAATGGTCACCTCAACTAAACAAATTTGACTGACTATATTTTTAAAAAATCCCTAAAATCATAAAAACTACTGAAAACAGTTCAACTTTAGCATATAAAGATTACATGAAAAAAGCTGACAACTGGTATATACTTTTATATTATACAGAAAAATTGACCAATTTTATATATTTTTTCTCCTAAGTGGAATGGGACGGGGGATGGTTACCTGTTCCAGAATATTCTGAAGCCTTTCCACTTCACAGTCTATTACAAACTTATTCTCTTGTCTCCGGTCCAGGTCTTCTAAGAGACGTCTGTAGCTGGCATCGTTGAAATTTTCCACACATATTGCACTAACTTGCCAACCATTTTGTCCAGCCTTCTCCATGATTGCCTGCAGTATGGAATATCCTAAAGAAAAAAAGAAGAATATTTTAGTCGTTGTACATAAAAATAAAAATCATTAAACATTTCTATGAAACCTGGAACCATTTTATGGCACCAACTAATTTTATTGGTAATCAGATCGTAACAAACTCAACTAATAGTATGATTGTCATGGTTGCTCAAACCAATCAGAGATCACCTTCCATTATTATATGTAGCATAAAAACCATAATTGTACTGCCAATGGTTTCTGAGAAAAATTGCTAATTAAATTGATGCGCTGCAGCTTATAAAATTGGCCTATTTTAATTGTTGAAATTTCACCCACTTTGCTGCTAGTGTACAATGTAGCCCATGTTCCGTCAGCAATTCCCATTTTAGTCTAAAACTGTGTTTGTTGCCCAAAGCAACCAATTAGAGCACCACTTTTATTTCCTGAATTGTGCTAGAAGCATGTCAACTGAGCTCTGATTGGTTGCTGTGGTTAACAAGACTCATACAATGTAAAATGGTAGTTAAAAGTAAGTTGATAAAATTTAGGCACATTCTTAAAAAAATGTAATTGAAGGAATGCCTGCCCGCAGAGTACCATGGCCAGTAGGTCATTACATTTTGGGCTGTTTGGGTCACAGCTCAGGGACCAAAGCTTTAAGGGAGCTCGGCAAGTTTGATACTACATTGAAAAAATAATAAAGAGAAAAACCTCTAGCCTTGATATCGGCATGCACATGTGCTGTCTCTCAACACAACATATACAAGAGCCCTTCCAGGACCTTTGATGGTTTTCCAAAAGTCTTTAAACTGCCCCTTTCATCTCCTAACCCCACTATAGTGTGACAATGACTGCCCATAGAGTGTCCATGATAACCACCATAATAACAGTGCCTTACAGTAGTTACATAACACTTCCATACAATGTTCTAAGCAACCATATCATAGGGTACCACCAAAATTATATAAAGATGGACAACCCATTGGATGAAGGCAGCACTTCTTTACATGGCAGGGTGCAGTATTTTTGCATATATGGTCCAACCTCATGTTACTTTACACTCAGATTACACAGATTCAAACTTCTCAACCCATTAAATAGGAGCGCCATGATGAACAGATAAAGACTGGGATCGATGCCAGTGAGAGTCTGCAGTTGGCAAGGGCTTAGAGAAGCAGAGACAAGTGTATGCTGCATGGATGCACAGTCTCTTATTTAAAGTGAGTCTACTACCTCCACCAAGCTATACAGATGGCAGCATATTATAGAGAAATTCTCTTTGATTTTCAACATTATGCTATCAAAGATATTCCCAGTTTAATCTGTATGATAATGAGGCAGTTGGTGTACCAAGGGCATGATCTCACCTCCTTTCCAGTCTGGGCCCATGATTCCCACAAGACAAATCTTCTGCTTTGCAGAGAGAGGAGAGTGGAGTTGTTATCATGGGAATAACAGTGCCCCGGGTGCTACGGACATGACCTTGGTGTGCTGACCTCTTCATTAGCATAGTGATGAAATAGGGAATTTCTCAGAAATTGCATGATATACAGAAATAATAAAGGTATGTCAGAAATCACATAGTATTTCTCTACAACATACTGCCAGCAGATTTTAAAGCTTGGAAAAATAATAGACTCCATTTCAGAAAAGAGGAGAAGGGTACAGGGGAACATTGAGGAAGATGTGTACAGTTTTGGATTTCATGTGACAATCGGAGCACTAGACCTGCCCTAGGTTCACCTAAAACTTAACTATACCCCAGTAGGTACGAGTCAATAGCAAAGTAAGGTGGCTATGGCAGGGCCGTCTCCAGACTTCGGTAGGCCCCTTATCGATAGAGCCTCAGTAGTCCCCTACGTTCTACGGTCTTACAAGTTTGTGTTACTGTTGTACTTGGACTCAACCACTTACAAAAGTATTAATACAAGAGCCCCAATGATTGGGAATCATTTGCAGTGACCACACTTGGCGGCATTAAACATTGAGAAACTAAAACACTCTCCTGTTCCCTAAAGTACTACCTAGTTTATCATACAGCCCCCTTATAGTTATTTTATATAAAGTCCCCGTCACCCCCTATGGATTCCTTATGTACAGATTTATGTGGACCCCCCCAGCAGCCCTGGGCCCTGGCACTTGCCCAGGGATGCCCAATGCTGGCGCCGGCCCTGGTCTTATGACTGCCAAAAGAACAGTTTCCGAAGATCCATCCTACATTCATTCATGTAGTTAAAGAAAATGAACATATGTATGCCCACTCAAGATGCAAGGAACTAGATTCTGGTTTGCTGATTGCATAGTCCACAAACCCAAGGACCTACAGGAATTCCCATCGGCAATGTCTTCTTGCAGGTTCAGCTGACTGAATGAATAAAGCGAGCCACCAATCAGCAGAACTGCCAACATGACCACTTCTACCGTGTAATAACGCTCTCCGCCTGCTTCTCCCTGATGACTTCCCGATTGCGTTAACCTGAGCCAAATTAATTAATGCACGTTAAAGAAATGCTATTAAAATAATTCATCCTAACTAACTTACTGCACCCGTATTATCAAGGGGAAATCCCAGGCCCAATATTAGCACAAAGTATGAATGGCATTACCTTGGATAATTCAGGTAGGAGAGAAAGAAAATAAATATTCTTTAGTGAAAGAGAAAACAGCAATTTAAAGGGAACATAAAGTTAAGATGGGACAAGTAAAGTAGTCAAGTCATGTAGTGTTGCCTGAGGCAAGAAGCTCAACTCTCCTCATGACTGGAGCCTTCGCTATTCAGAGAACAGGGGTTCTGTTCCCAATAATGGAGAAAGGTTGCATGGGAATGGTCAGAGATTGTGGAGCAGAGCCCTCAGTGGGTGTGGGTGTGTGTGTGGGGGTTTTTTATTTAGACTGGAGTGGTCAAACTTACTTTTCCCACCTGCCAGCATATCGCATACTGGAAATACTAAGCAACACACGCCCCTTCCTGCCCCACTTCCTGTCCCTTCCTGTCCCATCACGGCCAATGTGGCTTGCAGGGCAGAAAACCTACAAAAATGTTGGAAAAAGTTGGAAATGGGCGGAAAAGGCATGTTAAATTCCCTCCCTTCTATTTACTGTCATAAGAGTGACAGAGTGTCGAGCACCCATAGGTAAGGGTGCATAACCACCCTTGTCAGGGATCCTGTGGATAGGGGATAGCTTAAAAAACTTGGGACACACCCTTTAAGGTTAGTAGGGTTTCTTTTCTTTGTCCATGGATGGTTGGCCTCTTGAGTAATATGATCTGATGTGCCCAAGGAACCCCAGTCCGACACAGGTTGGACTGGTAAACACTGGAAACAATTGATTGTTTTATATCTTAGTCCATTTGTGGAGGATCTCAAAATAATATTCTAAATTGAATTATTCAATAGGACACATGAACACATAGAACTAGAAATTATGAAATGATGTTATATAGACAATCCTTTCAAGAGTGGCCTCGAACTACCTCAATAAAGCCAGCAACATCTGTCTCCTTGTCCTCTGATCACTTTATACTGGAATAAGAATCTGGCATTGATGTCGCCGGCCTACACAATCTCCCATATGGCTTTTACGAACACATTAATAAAATTTGCAAACAAAAATCTATGGAACCTCCTGGTATCTTGGTGTTGTGCTGTTGGCTGTAATTTTTCGAGCACCATATGCCTTGTGTTATTTTAGTGAAAATATAACAATTAGCAGCACATTTAGGAAATCCTTTTCGGCAGCAAATTGCCAGATTACAGATTGTGTATGAGTCAATTATTAGCCGGAGCTAATCAGGAACATAGCGCCGGATGCTTGAGGACTCTCTGAAGTAATGGGCGGCTTAGCCCGCGGTGTTGTATATGCTGCCGCCTTCATTGTCCCTTTTTATTGCATCCCTAGTATTGGTGCTTTTTAATATTTTACTTTTTTTGACTTGTAAAATAGAATTTATCAAACTTTTACCCCCAGGTAATTGATGAAAAAAGAGTTAAATGCAAAAATTCTGACATTAGAGCGACCACTAGAGGACACTTAGGCTACATTCACACTAATGTGTGCCCGCCGTGCTTTAGCACACATCGGCGCACGGGAGAGGAGGAGGGGGCGAGCGCTGCTCAACCTTGCCCCTCTCCTTAGAGATACATGGCACATGGAGACGTAAAACGGGGTAAGATCGGACATCTCCTTTTCCTGGGTACACTGCCGCATGTGCCCATCGCCCACCGCCCCCTGCACCCATTACTAGCCTTTGGGGGACGTCTATACGGCGGCCGTATATATATCTCCCCCAACGGTCGTGTGAATGTTGCCTTGGGGTGTATTTCATGTATAGCTTGTCATATTGAATAGTACATAGTGTCCAATCTGTTATAGAGCAGGGGGAGCTGAGCAGATTGTACATAGTGTCCTATCTGCAGGTAGCATGTTATAGAGCAGGAGGAGCTGAGCAGATTTTACATAGTGTCCTATCTGCAGGCAGCATGTTATAGAGCACGAGGAGCTGAGCAGATTGTACATAGTGTCCTATCTGCAGGCAGCATGTAATAGAGCTGGAGGAGCTGATCAGATTGTACATAGTGTCCTATCTGCAGGCAGCATGTTATAGAGCACGAGGAGCTGAGCAGATTGTACATAGTGTCCTATCTGCAGGTAGCATGTTATAGAGCACGAGGAGCTGAGCAGATTGTACATAGTGTCCTATCTGCAGGCAGCATGTTCACGAGGAGCGAGCAGATTGTAAATCGGTCCTATCTGCAGGCAGATGTAATAGAGCTGGAGAGAGACTGATCAGATTGTACAGCATGTTATAGAGCACGAGGAGCTGAGCAGATTGTAAACAGTATTCATGAAGGAGCTGAGTAATTCTGTAGTATAACATATCCCATGATCCCAGGAGAGAAGCTTGGGTTCATATGTATAGCGCTTCTATGGAGTGACATAGACACGGCGCACAGCCCTGCACTCCATCATGTATCATCAGTCCAGGACGACTGGACAATATTATCACACATGATGGTGTCTTATAATTATCTTTCTATACAAGTCTCTTCCCATAATTCAGCCCGGCAGGGGTCATTGTGGGAAAGATCAGTTATCACACTGTGATTTAGAACATTTTGATTTACTCCGTATCTAAAGGTTATGACATTTCTAGTGCTGAGCTTAGACCAAGACTTGTGACTTTCATATATTTTTGTAGCTCCAACAGAAAAAAAAATACAAAGTATTTATATTTTCTAAACCTGGAAAACCTAAAACTATTTAATTTAAAAATCTCTCATATCTATCTATTGATCTATTTTCTGCTATATTTCATTTCTACCTGTTTCATATCAATCAGACACATTTTCGTCACTCTTCACATGTATCCACAGACCTTCCTTACGTCTCTCTCTGTATTATCTATTCCTTCTTGCTGGAGCGTAGCGCTGACATATTCCTCAGCGTTGTACAGAGAATGTCCCCCTTTATATTACTCCTTGTCCACAATCTCATTTCCTTATGTCAGATCCATCCACAGATGAGCCAAATGTAGAAGAAATTACATTATCTGAATATTTTTGGGATTGTGTAGGTTCATACATCACATAGCGAGGGGCACATGTATAAATCCTGCCTTTCCATTGCTTTATTACTCTTCCCCATAAAGGGGCTTTACCTTTCTCCAGCAATGGAAATCTGAACCTGTTAAAGACATGGGGTGGCCTTTAAGAGCCGCGCGGGGGATATCCTGGTCTCCTGCTTCATCTACTGTAGTTCTCATCTTTCAATGCTTTCTAGGTCTGAACAGAACTTTATGGGTCTCTGGTCGATTCTTGTAACTATGGCAACTGTATCAAGGAAAAACTGAGTTACTGATGTAATTCATTGTTAAAAAAAAATAAAGTTACAAATAAAAGACTTCTTTCTGTGCTTTGAACAGGAAAAAATGACACAAAAGCAGAATATGTAGGTGTAGCAGCAACAATATCACAAATGTTAAATTCTAGTTATCTACTAGTGTGTTCGTGATTTACCGTATATACTCGTGTATAAGCCGAGTTTTTCAGCACAAAAAATGTGCTGAAAAACGTCCCCTCGGCTTATACACGAGTCTATTGCAAAAATAAACTTATATACTCACCCTCCGGCTCCCCGATGTCCCCGATATTGGCGCATCCCGTCTTCTTTCTTCCCCGCGGCTCCACTTCTTTTTTCTGTCTTCTTTCTTCTGTTTTCTGTCATGTTATCTTCCTGGCCAGCGCATACTATGACGACAGCGGCGGCCGTGTCATACTATGCGCCTGCTGGAAGAAAACATGGCCGCGTCCATGACAGAAGACAGAAGAAAGAAGACAGAAGAAAGAAGAGGAGCCACGGGAAGAAAGAAGATGGGATGTGCCAATATCGGGGAGGTGAGTATATACATTTTTTAAGTGCTGGGGGGTGGGCAGGCTGTATACTACATGGGGGCTGGCAGGCTGTATACTACATGGGGGCAGGGTCGCTGTATACTACTGGGGGCTGGCTGGCTGTATACTACATGGGGGTGGCTGTATACTACTGGGGGTTGGCTGTCTGTATACTACATGGGGCTGTCTGTCTGTATACTACAGGGGCTGGCTGTATACTACATGGGGTCAGGCTGGCTATATACGACTGGGAGCTGGCTGACTATATACTACTGGGGGCTTGCTGGCTATATACTGGGGGGGGACTGTGACCAATGGATTTGCCACCCTCGGCTTAATAGTTTTTCCCAGTTTGTGATGGTAAAATTAGGGGTCTCGGCTTATACTCAGTTGGCTTATACTCGAGTATATACGGTACATTATGGGATAAAACATAACATTTACAGTCCAGCTGGGTGATTTTGCTTTACAGCCACTGCAATACATAAGAGTTAATAGTCAGAGCAATATCAATAGATTTGCACTGTCTTGTACCCCCTCCCTCAGAGATAAGGGAGCTGCATACAATGCCTTGACCATCAAATCTTTGACTATCTAGCCACTGAGCAGTAATACATGTAAATTCTCTAATGTCAATGAGATGGCTCTGCTAACAAGGTTCAAGTCTACACAGAAAAAGAGAAGAGATACCAGGTAGAAAAAAAGCCAACAGATGGTCTATGTAATATGTACTTATTCACGGATGAATTATTCCTGGTTTCTTAATGTACATTTCCTAACCCTCTAATAATAATGAGTGTAACAAGCAGCAGGTTGTGAACCCACTGTGTTATCAAACTGGTTTGACTTAGGGCCACACACTAAGGGCGTTATCACTGGAGCTCTCCGGTATTCACCCTTTTACCCCTATACTTGGACCTAACTTTGCTGAAGAGGGATCGCAAGGCCGCTACCTCTTGTGGTGGTCCCAGTATATATAGCAGCTGGCCCAGCGGCCACAGAGACACCGGTACGTGGTACCAAGGGGGCGGGTAGTCAATCGTGTGAGAAGAGCCTGATGAGAGAAGTAAAGAAGACTACAAGATCACTCACTCAAGAGGGAGTCAACTGCAGCCTCCACCAGTCGGGGCTTTATGGCAGAGTGTGCCGACAGAAGCCTCTCCTCAGTGCAAGACGTATGAAAGCCGCATACAGAGTGCAAAAAAACATATGAAGGACTCCCAGACTATGGGAAATAATATCCTCTGGTTTGATGAGACAGTGGTATGTGTGGACAACCACAACTCTTCCTGGACCTGGTCGTACAGCAAACTAAGCAATTGTGGGAAAAAAGCCTTGATAAGAGAGGTAAAAACAGTAGTATGTGTGGAGAAAACCAGACACTGCTCATCGCCTGCCAAATACAATTCAAACAGTTTCACATGGTGGTGGTAGCATCGTGCTATGGGGGCAGGGACAGGACGACTGGTTGCAATTAAAGGAAAGATTAATGCGGCCAAGTAAAGAGATATCCTGGGTGAAAACCTCTTCCATAGCTCTGGATCTCAGACTGGGCCCAAGGTTCACCTTCCAACAAGACAATGACCCTAAGCACACAGCTAAAATAACCAAGCAGAGCTTCAGAACAACTCTGTGACCATTCCTGAGTAACTCAGCCAGAGCCCTGGCCTAAACTTAATTAAGCATCTCTGGAGGGACATGAGAATGGCTTCTACCAACGTTCACCATCCAACCTGAGGGAGTTGGAGAGGATCTGCAAGGAAGAGGCAGAAGATCCCAAAATCCAGGTGTGAGAAACTTGTTGTATCATTCCCAAGAAGACTCCTGGCTGTACTAGCTCCAAAGCTGCTTCTACTCAATACTGAGCAAAGGGGCTGAATAATTATGACCTTGTGATATTTCTTTTTTTTTGTTTTGTTTAATAAATTAGCAAAATATCTATGTTTCTTTTTTTAGTGTCAAGATGGGGGCAGCGTGTACATTAATGAGTAAAAAAATGTAACTTTTTTGATCTTACCAATTGGCCGCAATGAAAAAAAGAGTAAAAAATGTCAAAGGGTCCTGAATACTTTCTGTACTCACTGTAGCAGTGCAACAACGCAACATTCATTCGTCTCATTACAATGCACCATTAAAATAATTTTTGTACCTTTCCCGACCCTCATGACAATGTTCTGATCATGCTCCATCTGACCAGCATAGGGAATAATTTGGTGGGAACCCCAGATGAATGGAGCAAGCCCGTTTGCCGCTCCATTCACTGTCTTGGCATGGATGGAAGTAGCCGAGTACTGTGCATGGATATTGTGCCACAGATATGAATAGGAAATCAGGGAACTGTTCTATTCCTTTGTGGGAACAATGGACCCTCTTTCTCATGATCCATCAGGTCGTCACTATTGGGCCCCCCTACCTTGTGGCTAGGCAATAACTTGTTCCCTTTATTAGTTATCACAGTAGCTTAAATCCAGCCAAGGACAAAGATCTGTATGTCGTCTTATCTTGCATACTCTGAAGTATCATTACTCACTAAAATAATATTATCGTTTTTCTCAAAGCTTTGTTGTATCCCCGGGCAGAGATGAAGGTGTTATTTATGGGCAGTACTGCGAGGTACTGTACATCCGTTATCAGATCCACTTCTTGCAATACACATAATGTCTTTTCCAAATGCTGCTAAAAATAAGTCAAAATGTCATGGCTCAAAAGGAGGAAGAAAACTTGGCTCTCTACAGTTTTTCTAAATGTGATGGATCACAATTAATACTAATAGAACAACTCACACGTTACCAGCGCCTGGTGTTATACAACAATGGAGCGTGTTACACATAGGAACACCCACACGACTGCTCAGTATTTCTGAGACGAGGACCCAACAATGGAGTAGAAGAGACAAAAGCCAGAGCAGTGTATGAGTGTGCCAGGTACAGTACAATAATACACACAGAGCAAGAGATTCCCTTTCATTCATAGGAACCTTGCCGTTTTTTCCATGAATCATATAATGTGATGACAGATGTGTCCTCCTTTATCTCTCCTCTTGGCCCAACATATCCTGAGATGATTGATGTAAGTAGATCAGATTTGAAGATGTAAATAATTTTTATAATTTTGTGTTACTCTGTCTAGAGATGTTTATAATGAATATGTCCATGTTGTGATGGTTGTGACAATTAATGCCGCCTGTCGACAGTTTTAAAGGGATCTACCAGCTCTCAAATTACCCAACTATTGGTATTCCAAGCATATCTTGTTTTCCGGTGATCTGTCATTTCAGAGAAAATATGTTTTACATATTCATGTTTATGCAAATGAGCTTATAGGTGCACCAAGGGAATGACCATAACTGTTGTGTTCTTCTGCCTGGTCAACCCCACTTCTAGACATCCCCTGAATTAACTCTAAAATGAAAGATTTTGGGGAAACAAAATAAGTATGTCTTTAAAGGGGTTTGCCCATGAAAGAAAGTTCTCAAATTGTAAACCCCTAGTGATGTTTACACTAGAAAGATCATTTTAACCCCCTACTTTACAATTTTACGCAGTTTTATTGCTGTTTAAGCTCCTATCACTCAGTGATGTTCAGTCTAAGATTCCAGAGTGTGGGTGGGGACTCTCTAAGCAGACACTTCAAGATTTCTCTGTGCTATGAGATGTTGTGTGCTGACCCTGTGCTTAGATTATCAGGGTACAGGGTTTATCTACACTTTTATTTTGCTTCTGGAGATTATTCTAGTATCTGACATACAAAATGAGAGATGAGACAGATCAGAGTCATGAGGTGGATATAAGACACAAAGGAACACTTAGTTTGCTGACTCACCTATAGCACACACAGTCAGCTCTGCTATAAAGACCTTATCTTGTCTGTAGCTACTAGGGTAAGGAAGTGTCTGTGTCTGAACTGTTCTTGTTATGCACCGGGGAGGGGCAGGTGTCAGATAGCACTGCAGTGTGCAGACAAGAAAAGCTATGCCTGAGAAGAATCCGACCATAGTCAGAAGATTTACGATCAGATCCAGGGACAACCAAAATTGTAAACACCAGGACTGATAAAGACAGGTTGGAATTATATCAATGAAATGCTGTATTTTTGTAAATAACAGTGATTTAGAATGTGTTATTTTGTTATCCTAATTATATCTTATCTTTGTGGGAATGCCCTTTTAAGGGTTTAGACAGCCGAGTACTTGCCCTGACTAGATCCCGGACGAGCAAAGGTCCAGGAGGTTGAGGGGTGAACGCTCCTCACTCCTCTTTCCTCCATAAGAAGACGAGCCATCCGACTCCATGTGCTCAATGCATCATGAACGGGAGACATAGACTTCTAACTTCTATTGTGGCCGTGATCGTGACTCGCAACGGAGAATCAAGCCTGAATTTTCACCAATTTTTAGAAAGTGTTTTATTTAAGGGGTGTGGCTTTATGGGGAAAAAGGACCTGTGAAAAACAATTTGCCCAAGTTTCTGAATTAAACTACCGGGAGACTAGTCAGTGTTATACTAACACTTTTACAAATGTGGTGCAGCATTGGACTCTATTTCTAATACACCCTGCCTAACTTTTGATAAAATTGCCCCTAATTGAATCAATTTTCTAATGATAAACCATAACTTTCCATAGCACAGATTACCACAGCCCTTTAAGAATCTGCATTGCAAATCTGTTAGGACTGTGTGCTGCATCTCCAACCCCAGATGTGACAGAATAATAACGATGAAATTTACACAATATAACCCAGGGCAAGATTATATTCAGATAACTTTTCAAAGTCTTTCCCTTTACAGAGTGTGACAGATTTATATACATCTCCTTCTTCCAGAGCCAGCTGCTTTGTGCATTGTAGAAAGTGATGGTATCGAAATAAAATCCCAAGGAGAGAACATGACCCTGGAGTCTGTAATGTGCCCTCCCCTGGATTGTGGTCTACAGTGCCTGAGCCCCGTTACTTCTTCCGATACAGCAAGGCTACACATGGTTTATGGGGCAGAATAATACATATACATTTAAAATAAGCTGTTAAATTTACCAAAAATTTATATTTTTTAACACTAGCAAAGATATCTAACCATAGAGAGGCGGAAGTATTCACCGCTCCACTGCAACTGGCCACCAAGGAACCAGCCTCAACTATCCGAGACCACAAGAGAAGCATGCAATATATGGCGGCTCACTTTTCAACAACTTTGCAGAAATCATTAGGACAAGAGAAAAAAAATCTGACACAAATAGCCTGAAATTCGGAAATATTCTACTTTTGATATTGGCCACTATAAAAGTAATGATTTGCTTGCATAGATTTTGCTGCATAGATAGGGACACATTGAGCAGAGAGTCGTTTCATTGTCATAGTTTTTTTTTAAAATGCATTAACTAAAACGGACTTTGATTTTCTATATAGTGGTGACAATATAGGACTCTTCACACGCCACAGGTTCATGCCGGCAGACACGTAGCCGAGGGTGATTTAAATGGAGATGGAGACTTTGCCAGTCTACTTTGCCAGATCACTGGTGTTACTGGTTGTGGTTTACCGAATAACCAAACCTGGACCCGAACAGGATTTTAAAATTCAGGATTGACCGTACTCGGACAAATTTCAATGGGTCCGATCAGTCTGTCTGTAACTAGGGGTCGTCTGTAAGTCAGGTGTTCGCAAGTTGTGGACCACCTGTACATATGCTATAAATAAGTAAAATAACCAGATATGACATATTCCATAAAAATGCATACACATTTCTAGCATAATATACCTAATAATTAGTGATGAACAGACCCATCAGTATTTGGATCCGGCAGTTTCGGACGAACTCCGACCCGATTCTGGATACCCGTTTGCACCAATCACAGGTGTTAACCCTTTAAATGGGTCCACACAACAACTGGTAACACCCGCAATCGGTGCTAACATCAATTGCGGATATTATCCTTTACATGCCGCAACCAAAGCCACCCGCGGCATGTAATAGCCTGCCTTTTTGGCATTGACCTTGCAGCTCCATGAGACATCACAGGGAGTTATGATTCTCGGGATAATGACCGATTTGCCCTCGGGATGTAAAGGATAACATCCACATTACCATGGGAAGGGAGTGAACTTAAACCGGACTTCTGACTGAAGTCTGGGTTCGTGATCTGTGGGCCTGAACATGCCCAAAGACCAGTCAAGCTTGAACCTTATTCTGAGTCTTTAAATGTAAATAGCACAAATTGTATTCTATAGCACCAATCACCTAATCTACAAGCCAAAATACATAATTTGTAACCATTTTGTGAGTATTACATTAGTAGTCATTGGAATATTGTTTATCAATTTTACCAAAATTTTGCACAATTTTTTAGAGTATCCTCATGTGAGTCCATGAACATCAATGTTAAGTGTATCTTTGTTATGTTACTACACTAAATTATAACTTCCCAATCCCATAGAACATCTTCCTGCCAGAAGGTAATCCTCTTCTGGAGGATTATCAAGGATGAAATCCCAATGTTTTTGGAAGACAATTGATTCACACATGTATGAAACCCAAACAAATGTCAGTAGGAATCAGCTGTGCTATGTCATTTACACCCATTGTCTGCTATCTTCTAAAAGGGTAGAGCTTTAATTACCCATAAGAATGTGAAGGTTTCTCCAGTATTTACATGGAAATCCAGGTCATTGCAGTGGTGAGTCTAAAATCCCATGGCAGCTCAAAGTCAGATTTGCATCGGAACCTAGCAGCTCATTAAGCATCGCGAGTTTGGATTGTTTCCTTGTGACACTTTAGTAGACAATACCACATAATGAAATGTCTTTTGTCAGTTGTGTCATGAGTCCGTGGTGTGATGATGCATGCATTAACACCAAGATGTAGCAAGCACAAATCCTTAGAGAGACAATCCAATATCAATGTCACCACAAAGGACCTTGTTCATTTTTTTTAGCTTAGACCAATATTCATATTCGAGGTTGAATAGAACAAAGGGACTTTGCATTGTAGAAGACAAATATTGGCTTCAATCATGTCCAAAAATTTGGCCAAAATGAATGTAACCTGAAAAGCCTTCTCTACTCAAAAATCCATAACAAGTATGATGGACCTGTATTCAGAAGGGATCCCAATGATTTCTGATGGATGCCACTGACTATGTTGACCATATTAGGTTTCTGAGGTTTTAAGAAAGCTTGACATCAAAAACATCAGAACAATGATGGAACAGAATCCATGACAAGTGTGAACATAGTCCTAAACAGCCAACTCTTACTCATACTTTTCTCCTTTGTAGGGAAATAAAAACCTTTCATACTTCCTAATACATAATGCACAAAAAGAGTACTTTGTATCTTAATACCTAAAATTGAATTTCTAAGTCTATCTTGGTCTTCCAAGACAGACTGTTAACTCACCAAAGTAATGGACTGCAACTGAGAATGACTGAAAATGGTTCAATGTGGTCCGAGGACACCATAGATTGCCCAAAGTAGATCCTGTGACCACCCGCCACCGGAACACTGGAAGTATAGAAGCAATAGAGTAACAGGGAACTGAAGCAGAGTCAGTAGACCTTGCTCTTTGCAGGGTTTTTCTTTTTGATATCTCTTAATACTTAAAGAGCTTTTCCTCCTCCTCCTACCTCCTAAACATATTGCAGACTCAGAATTCTGAATTGCTGAATCCATCCTGGTTTTCCAAGACAGACTGTTAACTCACTGTGTAATACACTACAACTATGAATGACTGAAAATTAAATTGTCAGAGATAATGGTGTAGTCCTAGGACACCATGGGTCCTGTGACCATCCGTCACTTGTGGTTGAGAACACGACCCAAACACTGGAAGAACAGAT
This sequence comes from Engystomops pustulosus, assembly GCA_019512145.1. Classification (NCBI taxonomy): domain Eukaryota; kingdom Metazoa; phylum Chordata; class Amphibia; order Anura; family Leptodactylidae; genus Engystomops; species Engystomops pustulosus. The sequence goes on along the minus strand of CM033642.1, from coordinate 9,325,824 downwards.
GCAATGCAGTAACCAGGAGCTGAAGCAGATCCACTTCCATTTTCCATAAAACACTTTGAAAGTCTATGGGTTTTGCCAAAACCACCGAACATGCCCTTTATTTCTGATAACACCCAGAAATAGAGGTTATCATTGCATTCCACATAACGCTTTGTATATAGAACATGATATCTATAATTCTTTTTCCTATGTGATTACGCCTGACATTTAAGCATGTGCTTTATATACGCGGTAGCTTCACTCTAAATTGGTTCCGACATCCTGTAGGCTTGCAATCCATCCGATGTCCTGAGGGAGAACGACTTTCAGGGCTACCAGTTCGGAAACTAGCAGTAAAGGTCTCTGCAGTGCAAAGATAAAAATATCAACCTGGAAATGGAATATTCTTTAAATAATTCCCTTTCATGTCATTCTGGAGAAATCCACATTTCTAGGTGGTTGTAGTTATGGGTCACCGGTTACGGCGTTTGAAGCTGATATTCTGTCTCCATCCATGATTCTGTCTCCCTTAATGTACAAAATACAAAAGCAGAATGTGAACAAAATGTTACAGTTTCTAGTGTTTTAGACCTGGCTGCACTAAAAAAAAAATTCAGCAAGGTCTTCAAAGGAAAAAGTACATCTCTAGTAACAACGGAGCTAAAGTATATCCAGCAATGTCTACCCCATGTGGTGGAGGACCCACTGGTTTAGACGGGTCCTCCCTCACCTTTCCTTTGTAGCTCTACACGTCCCGAGATGTGACGCTTGAGATTATCACTTTAAAAGAAAAACACTATGGGGCTCATTTACTAAGGGTCCGAGGGACCGCCATTTGGTCGGGTTTCTCGAATATTTCCATTAAGCGCTGAATTGCCCCGGCTTTTTGGGCACGCGATCGGATTGCATGTGACAGAAATCGGGGCGTGGCCGTCAGACAACCCGACGGATTCGGACAAAGCGCAGAATTTAAAAATGGAATTGTGTCGCAAGATCAGCACTCACATGCACCAGGAAGAAGCAGGTGAACTCCGGCGGACCTCGGCGCAGAAGCGACGGATGCAGGAACTCGGGCACACGGGCTTAGTGAATCGCGGCAGACCCGAATCCACGTCGGACAACGCACTGCGGGATCGCAACAGGACCGGGTAAGTAAATCTGCCCCTATGTTGTCACACATGGTCTAGTCATGTACATACAATATTAGCCCACCACCCAGTGGGTGTGACCATCCAGTGGGTCTGATATGGTAATATTGTAATGACTTTGTATCCTGAGACATTGGGGTCTCTAGGAAAAATCATCAATATCAGATTAGAAGGGATCCAGCACCCACCCATAAACCCTATAACTGATCGTTCGTCTATGAGCTGAAATGCCACAGAACTTGGATATCCCCGAAACTATCATTCACTGTCTGTGCTTGGCAATTTCTGATGCTTCCATAGTATTGAATGGAGCGGCAGGCACATTTTCAAGATGCCATGCAATCAATTTGTGAGAACGGGAGATGGACAAGAGTTTGTTCCCTGGTTCGTTGTGGAAGTCTTACACCTACTGATCCGATTGCTATCCTCTATTATCCCGAGGATAGTGGATGACACGGGTATTTTCACTTCAACATTCACATTTAATTCATCTGTCACATACATATATCTCTTCAATTGGATGTTATTAAAAAAAAATGTACCTGTGTGAAGATAATTTCCCATAATTGTAGTCATAGGGCCATTTAGAAATGGAGGACATCAGTCCTTGGATATGACCGCCGCTGCACAAAAAAATAATATGTTTGAATATAAAATGGGCTAAAGTTGCATGTCCCACAGCCGTCCTGAAATAATGAATGCTGATTCTAGGTGGTCTGGTGCCTCTATAGTGCATGTCTGGCCCCTGATTGAAGATAGCAGTGGTGGTTGTATCCAAGGATTACTATCTTTTTTCTAAAGGACCGTAACGGCTACATTTATTGGATATTGGGGGTCATTTGCTGAGGGCCCGAATCACTATTTTTCGTCAGGTTTCCCGAATATTACTGATTTTCGCCGTTTTTCCCTGAATTGCCCGGGGTTTTTGGATTGATCGGATTGTGGCGCATCAGCGCCGGCATGCATGCGACAGAAATCGGGGGGCGTTGCCATCGGAAAACCCGACGGATTCGGAAAAACCGCGGAATTTTAAAAAAAGAAAGTGTCGCTTGACATGCACTTACCTGCACCAAGAAATAGAAGGTGAACTCCGGTGAACTTCAGCGGACTTCAGCGCAGCAGTGACACCTGGTGGACATCGGGCGCACTACCTTAGTGAATCCCGGCCTGACCCGAATCAGGACCGGGTAAGTAAATGTGCCCCATTATTTTCACACAGGTACAATTGTAATAATCTGCAGTTGAATAAATGTATATATATATGGCTGATGAATTTAATTAAATGTGAATGCCTAGATGAGCATACCCATTTAAGTTGTGTTTCAGCCAGTTCCATACCCTTCTTCAAGTTGTTCATCTTATTACACCTGAATAAGTGCAAGGAAATATCTGAAACATTGCTTAGTTTAAAATTACAACACCAAATATGTGATTTGAAAGACTTCATGAAGCGTGCTACCCCTAATTTGAGACATTTGTAAATATTTCTCAATAAAGTGTGACATGTGCCATGCCCAAAACTCCATCCATTACTGATTTTGCGGTCTATACTTTATCTAATCTACCGTCTGATTCACACCTTATAAAATAGCATCACTGACTAAATTCACTCCGTCGCCTCATGCAGGAAGTGGCCTTGTATATAATAGTTTTTTTTTGGCCTCCTTTTCCTAAAAAAATAAATTTTTTTAATATGTTAATGAGACGCAAGTGCTCGGGGTCGTCATCATAGCCCTTCCAGGCTCTGGCCTTGTAATAGTTTTTTTATGGCCTCCTTTTTCTAAAAAAAGTATATTTTTAAAATATGCCAATGAGCCGCAAGTGCTCAGGGGCGTCATCATAGCCCTTCTAGGCTCTGGTTCCATAACTGATAACACATCCCTCAAAGAACTTCCAGCTTATTAGCATATTTTTAAAATATGAAGAACATAAAAACTATAACAAGGCCAGACCCTGCATCATAGTGCAAAGTGGATTTAGTCAGAGCTGTTGCCTTATTCAGATGGTAGATTCCCTTTAAATAATCATGAACAG